>JANTPZ010005243.1:0-17679 GCA_025593235.1 Vachellia pachyceras | reverse complement strand
AGGCGAGAGAAGTGGCAATGGGGTGCCAGAGAGGATTGGCGCTTCACCGATATGAGCCATCAATATGGAAAACATTGGTGGTGGGCTTCTTTCTTCGCCGTCTACGTCTCTCAGCAGGTTAGTGTTTCGTAGTTTCTTTCTCTTCCACCTCTGGTTGTTAAACCAATTTGGGAAGTAAAGAAATCCCCTTTGCCTGTTTGCTGAATTGCATGAACCACATGGATACGAGACACAATATGCTTACATGTAAGTTGAAATTTGGTATCATATATGATATGAGTATTCAATATGCATTAATTTTCTTAAACGGTCTGTTTAGCATGAGACACAAGAAAGAAGGAAGAATGAAGGAAAGAAAGAAAGGAAGGAAGAAAGAAAGGAGAAGAAATGAAGTGTTTGGATGTAATCTGAAATATCATGTTACGTTATTTTCACACGAGCGTTGATACTTCATACTTATTTGTCTAATTTCCTTTTTAGCAGATACGAGACAACAAAATTTATGATCTTAAAAATACAATTTGAAGTTATGTGTTGTATTTCGTAGTGTGTCAGATATGAATTAGACACCGTACCCTTATGTTTGTGAAACATCAATGTGTCATAGCTGTTTGGTTTTAATGTTATGTCATTTAAATGGGTTCTTTCTCTTTGGTGCTTCCTCATTTGCAGGTGTTTATAATTCCGTTATCCCTTCCATTCTATGCTGTTCATACGACGAACCAGGCTTTGGGCATCTGGGACTTGGTAGCCATTGTCGTCTGTGTATGTGGCATTGCGATAGCATACTTTGCTGATACACAGCTCTATAACTTTGTGAGCAGAAACGAGAAACTGAAAGGGCTTGGTAAGCCCGTAGTCCCTGTGCTTGACAGCGGTCTGTGGCATTACTCCCGGCATCCGAATTACTTCGGAGAGCAACTATGGTGGTGGAGACTTGTTTTATTTGCTTGGAACCTGGGACAGGGATGGGCCTTTGCTGGGGCATTAGTAAATACCATGTGCTTGGCTTATGTGACCACACTCGTTGAAGACCGCATGGTTAAGCAAGCTAACAGAGCGGAAGCCTTTAGGCTGTATCAGAAGAGAACTTCGGTATGGGTCCCTTGGTTCAAGTCCTCTGCTTTGGGAGAAAAAGATAAGGACTCTTGATCTTTGGTTCGTTAGTTATAACTTGCACAAGAATCATCTTGGTGTCGTTTGAGGTTTGTGTACTGTGTGGTTCTCTGGTTTATCTGATTTGAGGAAGTTCTGAGTTGTAACGATGATGGCTGTATGGATTGTAGTTTTGTTGCCTAAAATTTGCATGCACTCCCACATCAGTTATAGTGTAGGATTAGATGGAGTAGGATAGATGAAATGGCATAGTATTTTAAAAAAGGTGACCTAACGCACAAGGCTCTTACCAGATAAAGTATGAAGAATGATAGATGTACGTAGCCTTAACCTTTTAAGTGGAGAAATTATTTTCAGGATTTCAACCCGTAATCTCTAAGTCATATGGCAACAACCTTAACGTTACTCCAAAACTCATCCTCAAACGCCATAATATTCTAAAGAAAGGATATTTTCTGTTGAATGTGATTGTTCAGTTTCATAATTGTGGTTGAGGAGCTAGCTGATGAAGATGAATGTTGGCAAAACTAAATTATGCTAATGAACGTATTCACTCTTCTGATGGCCCCTGAATTTCAGGCTTCTTTCATGGAAGCCTGAAGCCACACAGTATTTTCTGAAGAAAAAGAACAAAAGATTAGTAGAAGCAATATTATTCCGTGGTCATGAGCTCAAAATTAGATACTCTATAACTATGCCGTTAAAGAGAGCAAGCGTCACAGAGATGGAGCAATACACGAGCTTTAGCATTTTTCCCCTTACTCTTATTTTATTTTTCTCTGTATCAAATCCCACCATGGATGTTAACACTAAAGTGTTTGTTGGAGGGTAATCTATAAGCATCTCTATGAATGTTTTGAGTCTAAATATATGACATAGTTTTATATTCCCATCGGATTCAATCCATCTAAAATTTTTATTATAGTTTTAATTAATGTAGTGTGATTAATGTTAGGATAGCTTTTTATAAAAAAATTCAGTTTGATATAAAATTGTTTGGATGATATATTGAAAAGTCAATTCCAGAGGATTTAAATCTATTAAAAAGTCAAAAACAAAAAAAATTATATGTTAATTTTATTCAAGGTAATTTTATTCCAAACACTATTAAATATGAATATTATATGTTAAATTGAGGATTCGAGTTTTAATTTACGGTATTGTGAAAAACTATTTCCCAGCATTAAACTTAATCATTCTCTATCAATTTGCCTCTTTTGTTTAGCTTTTAAAATTGAAAGATGTTGTTCCCTGCACCAAGGAATGAAGATTGGAGATTCATGCTGATATAATAAAGAAAATAAAAATTAAATGAAGTGGGCATAAATCAGAAAAAAAATAAAGGAAATAGATCCCAAGCATGGACGGGCTTTACTTTCAGACAAAACACAGCTCATCCATAAAAAAATGAAGGGAAATTAACTATTATTGAAAAATTAATGAAAAAGTCCCAAAGTAAAATTACCCTAACATCCCAACAATAGTTGGTTCAATTGTCATTAACAATCCCATCAACCTTTAATAACGATTGAACCAACTACTGATGAAACTTGATAGTAATTTTGTCAATCTTAACACCTTTTATTCATTAATTCTTCTTGTTGAGATCGAATTGTAGATTTCCTAAAATAAATTTGAAAATGGTTAATTCATTTAAAAAATGATTCGGCTGTGTGGTCATTTGTTTGGTTTGTGATTAGTCATCCTTTTCAACTCTGCCACATATCTTGTAATAATTATTTAATGAATTAAATTTCCATTTTGGATGCTTGTTAATCTCTCACTGTCACTTTTTAAAATCATTACATTTTTCACCTTTTTTAATAGTATGTGTGTTTTTTTGAATTCGGAAATAGCTTTTAGTGTCAGATGCTTGTTGCGCAACTCTCGATGGGCATTTTACCCCATAATTCTTTATATATATATATATATTATAATTAAGTAATTAATTTAACTTTTTTTTTAGTTTTTAAAAGGATCAACTAACATTTATATTAAAAAGATGAAATGTATTTCACTATGAGTCTTATATTTTTACACTTCTCTTGGGCCAACACTAAGTCCTGTATTATGCATAGTTGAGAAAACCTTTTTCCAACGGTATACACAAGTTAAAATAAAGGCATCTTGAAATCCGTAAAAGTATCTCGATATGTATAAAATCATTTTGAAATCTATAAAATTATTTTGGAATCCGTAAACTCATTTCTCTCCACCGAATTCAAGAGACACCCATGTAAATTCAAATTATCCAGTTAATGTCCAACGCTGAAACAGTCGGTGCACCTTCCACAAGATCCACAACCAAGGCATTGTTTCACAATCTGTGAATACATCTATGGGCCATGCAAATACAGATATGGGCCCTCAAGCCCATTGGTCCCCTTCTCAAGCCCTGCCACACAGCTCTTCAAGTTTTAGAAGACTTGAAGCCCATTGGACCCCTTCATGGGCACCCTGGATTTCTATTTTACGCTAGATGTTTACAATTTAGACAGATTTAATTTGATCAATTCACCCACGGCTGGTTGGATCAAGTGGTAAACGGCTTGTTCCAACTTAAGCAAGATCTCAAGTTCGAGTCCTGGTGTATGCAGCAGCTACCTTTGGGAGATTCACCCACCATTTCCAGGTGCGCGACGTAGGTCGGATCCGGACTAGTCGGAGTGAAGTTCCGGTGAATCGGGTGGGAAACAAAAAAAAATTTGATCAATTCAACGGGTCTGCCTCAAAATGCAAGATTGGTGCTCTGGGAAATTAAATGACTCATGAACATAGATTGGGAGGTACTGATAAATTATGATCATGTGGTTGATGTTTTAGCTAAAGAGGGCATCTTTAATTCCATAGTCTATCACTTTTGCCCGCCTCATCTAAAGGCGTTATGCTCCAACGATTTTGGGAATTCATCCCCTTTTAGTGTAATCCTTTTACATTGAGCCATGCATTCTTGTTTATAGCAAAAAAAAAAAAGATTTAATTTAACTTCAAACAATATTATGTTGGTTGGGGTAATAAGCGACTTTATTCCATAAGAAAGATAACATTTATGGGAAACTCACTTTCTAGGCCAGATGAAAACCTTGCACTATAAACTTCAAGAGCAATTAGTCTCGGGCACTTTAAACACTTTTGGTATAACTCACAAGAAATAACTTCATGACCAATGGGGATTTAGGCTAATCACTTACAAGATGATAAATAAATATTTAAATCTCTATTGAGACATATGTTAATATTTAGTGCACGACAATATATCTAATAAGATTGTTTCAATTAGAATGATAGCCGTGCGTATAGAAAAAAATTACTTTAATAAGCTTGTGGGTTAAAAAGTGCTGCAAATATTTCACTGCTAGTGAATAGATGATATATATAGTTACTTATTTGATTAGAGTTACTGATTAGATGTGTGTCTGAGAACTCCGTTAGGAGAAAGGAGTTACTGCATCCAATGTATTTTATAGATTTCGATATGGTTTTTTAGATTTCGAGATAATTTTGATTGATTTGGAGATGATTTTTATAAATTTCAAGATGATTTTGTCTTAACTTACGTATACCGTTGAAGAAAATGAGTTCCCAAACAAGTACTATATCATATTACAAACATGTACGTCCTAATAGATCTTTTCTTAACAGTAATAACACAAACAAAGCTTTTATTTTCACTTCTAAACGTAATGGTGAGCTGCTAATTATAAGTGATGCACATTTACTTTATTAGTTTAAACATTCATCATAAAAACGAGTGCTGGGGAAGCCTGCCAGTCGGCACCATCATGCTGGATGCTCATTTCTTTACCGCGTTGCGTTATCCTGTTCTTCCACATAAACACGGTTTTTAAGTACGTGAGCATGTCTGCGTCAGCTCCCATTTATTTCTAATTATAAATCATTTTTATATTTCATATAAAAAATATAATGATACAGAAGTTAAAAATGTAAAAGTTCGTTTGGAAATTCGATTGAAAATAATTTTTGCAGAGTTTAAGATAAAATCTAAATTTTGGGAGAACAGTTTTTATGGATTTTGAGGCAAAATTTATGTTTTAAAATGTGATCGTGTTTGAGAAGTTATTAGCTTTTACGGGGTTCGAGGCAAAAGGTAAATAATAAAAAGGAAAGGGAAAGAAAGAAAAATGATGAAAGAGAAAATTTATTATGAGAAAGAATGTGATTTAAAAAAAAATAGTTTTTTTTTTAAATTTAGATCTGACCTAAATTTTATTACAAAAATTATATTTTAAAAAAAATATAAGTACTTCAATAAAACTTAAGTTTATGCCAAAATATAGGTTTTATCACAAAACCTAGGGCTGAAATTGTGATCCCAAATCAGCTTTTGGTGAATAAAAATTACTTATTCTTTCTTATCAATTCTTTATTGTCTCTGGTTCATTTCTCTACTCTTAAATCTCTTATTTTCATGGCATTTTAATCATTCTGACATCTATTGAATTTTTAGATTTTTGGTGACGATTCGAAATTAATTTTTATAATACCTTATTTTGTTCTTATAACCTGCTAATTTTTAGTGTCTAGCAAGTGAAGGGAATTTCATTGGCTCCTTGCATATAGCCTTTAATAAGTGCCCAGCAACAAATATCATATCGTTACATTAGTTTTATTATCAAAAAGGTTAAAAAAACATGTTGATACACGAAGCTAGCTCTCAAAGTATAATAAAATCCCAAAAATAATAAAAAATGGTATACTTGCGAGTTTAATCGAATTTATTTACTAGCAAGAGTTTTCAAGCGAGTTGTCGTAATTTTCTGAGGTAGAAATGCAAAAACAGCAAACTTGATGAGTGAATTGGTGAGTTTGACACGAATATGACTGCATGTTAAACAAGATCGACTTTTTTTATTTTTTTATTTGTCAATTATAAAGGTAAGTTAGGCTTGAAAAAGATAAGACTACTAATTAATTAAGGGTATTAGTTCTTGTCACAAAAGATTAATCCAACAGGAGGTGATCCTTGGAACTTGGTGGAGTGTCTACAAGAAGATGTATCTGGGAACTCCTGAGGATAGTTTCCTTTACTAAGATATCAGCACACATCATACTTTCTCTAGTTATGTGATATAACTCTAAATTCCAACTTCCATATAGTAGTTGATGAGTTACTTCAACTTTATGTAGCAATTGGTAAGTAGGCCATTGATCCCTAAGCAAAATGTTAACTGCTTATAGAGAATCTAAGAAGGCATGGATGTCCTTGAACTACAATGAGAGGCATACTTCCAACCCTGTTTTGATCACCAAAATCTTTGCTGTCGTGATTGTGATGTGTCCAAGTGCCTTTTAGAATCACATTATCCAACAACTTTGATCATCTCTAATGAACCCACCACATGCAGCTTGACCTAGTATCCGAACTGGTGCATCCACATCTAATCTTACAGCTCCGCTCGATGTCAAGTGCATTTCCCTAGCAGATCTTCCCCAAAAAATCTTGTGGATAAATTTTTTCCTAGATGCATCTTCCATGAGATAGAACATGCACCGCTAAAAGATTTCTTTTGTTGAAAAACTGCTAGATCAAAACACTTACACACATCCGGTCTTCCTTAATGTCCAGCAGACATGTGCAAATGTCTTTGACCATGGCCATCACCCAAATCTGGAATTGCTAGGTTGGCGTATTGCATTTCATGAGAGCCAATCTTGCAAATTACAAGAAAAGAAAATAGTATATATGTTAGGATTAATAAATTTTCTCCAAACATCTCTTGCTCTCTTACAATCTCGAATAGCATAAATGACACTCTCCTCGTAATGACATCCAGTGACGTTCAAAAGGACAATCTCCTGTCATCCAAAAGGACAATCCAAAAGAACCTTCCTATAATGGTTCTTCCATTGCTCTTGGTTGGTATATTTTACCACAAAATAATTGTTAGGTTAATCTATCAGTTCAATCTCATAGATACCCCGTAACTTTGTAAGTTGAGATTTGAGCATATGTAGAGATTGAATCTCCTTACGAGCACGATGATGATCAATGAAAATTCTAAGGCTTGCACTAATCATTATATTCTTATGAGATATAGTACTACTGGGTATATTCTCATAAGGCGTTTTATTTTCTCAGTTGGTTCATACATTTTCCAAAAAAATTCCTCTTCCTCAAATAGGATATCCTATGTCTCTATAGGTTAACTCCCATTGGCGATGCTATTGAACCCAACAAGAGATTGCTTATAGGAAGGAGGCTAAGCTTTTCCATACGCCGATCAGCAAACTACCTCATCTTTTTTCCCTCAATCCTTGTTGTTTCCCCTCCATTAAATCATCCATGATCTCTTGAGGGATTTTCTCTATTTTCTTCTTTTTTGTTCCGACCATCTCCTTTTGATTTTGATGGCCGGTCCGGCAAAATTTTGTGTTGACATGTGTCTTCCATACATGCAGCTTGGCTCAAAACCCAAGAGAGAGAAACGTGTTACCAACGCCCTAACCTAAGATAAACAAGATCGACTTTAACAAAAGAATGGATCCATGTCGCAAAAACAAGGAATTTCTTTTGGAGGAACGAATGGGATGAATATCTTTACGATGGTGGTGGGGAATATAATTAACAAGACCGAAGAGATTCGTTTTCTGATTAGAGGCACTTTTCGATGGGATGGATGGTCACGAGGGGCCCTTTTGGCCTTTTCCTGTGCAGGAGTTAGTGCTTAACAGTCGCCATAATAATAATAACTTGAAGTATTTAATTGAATTCATAAAACGAAGTTAATTAAAGGGTTTCCATAAATGATGCAATCTCTCAGCAGCTTCCTTCTTCCTTCCTTCGCAATTATCACTGAATCAATTCCCTGTGGAATTTAAAACTTATTATGACTTAGTAATAACCTTGGGGCTAGAAGATTCTTTTCCTTAATTGTGGTCAAGATGATAGATCGGTCATATTAGTTGGTCTGTACTCAAAAGATTGTACCCTTCAGTCCAACAAAACCAATAAGTAAATGGAAGGTCAATTCCACATATCAGAGTAATTGGATTGTTCAACAGACTAAACTGCAATATTTACTGTAACTTGTCCAAAAATGGTGCCTGCATACGAAAGTACAGATAATGGACATAACTGGTCTTTGAAACTAAGCTAAAGCAGAGAAAGACGTGTGAGATTTAATCATGGTTTAAAGGAACAAAGCTGATTGCGATTGAAACAGAGAGGAGAAAAAAAAGTTGCAACAGAGAAGTCAAGAAGAGTCAAACCTGAACAAAGCAAGGAAGGGAGGAGGAACCCTCCATCAAGGAAAAAGTTGCGGGGCCACAACTGGTACGGACACGGTTTTGTTGGTGGGTCCCATGTCACCTAAACAAGATTACACGGGGAATCACCATGAGGTTGTGAAGAAGATATCGTACAGCTGAGGAACGCGGTAAAAAGGTATTTTTATATAAGTTGAGATAAATATGTAAATGATGTTATCTCATTTTATAAAAAAATACTGTTGAACGAGCTTTTAATTTTTTTAAACACTCCGTCAAACAAACCCATTCAATCGTCAAAAAGCTGAATTGACTTGATGTTATTTATTATACTGAAACTCCTTATTTCATACTCCTTGGTATTGGACATTTTGGTCATTAAAATCTAATAGTAATTCCCCAATAGTTAATGGACTTTTCCCCAAGTATTCTTAAATCTTAAACTCTTGCAGACTCATGAAAGTGGATAGTTGTTCATCTTTCTTTGATTGAGGGCTCCGTAGTATGTACATACAAACCGTAACTAAAACCCGAACTTGATATAAAATCCTAAAATTAATAACCAATTAATTGTGATTAATAAATTAATTAACTATAATTTTAACTAGGTAGATTACGTATCACATCTCAAACGTTCCACATTTCATTACCTATAAAAACATTACCAGTCTTCCTATATATATATATATATATATTTCATTGCATGGATGATATATTGATCCCGCTAACTAGTATGCTCTTTTATGCTTAATATAAGATTCATTTTGTAGAAGTGGATTTTATATTAAAAATTGGAGTAGATGCTTCTGGACTAAGCTTCTACGGCTATTTCATTTCGCCACAATTATTTCTTCCCGATATCTCATCTATTAAATTTTGAACTTATCATTGACAAAAATATATTATATATCCATCTAGTTACCCACATTATTTATTATATATAACCCTATAACATGTTTGTATGTCTTCGTGAAATTAAAAAATAAATATGTGAATCCGGTGGTATTGAAAATAGAAACAAAATGGATACCTCATTTTAATTTCATTTTTTTCTAATTACCCATGTATTTACTGTCCCTCTTCAAATAGCGAGCTTGCTTGTTTACTTAAAGTGACCAACTCTGGAGTCTTGTCTTCCATTGTGGCATCCAGGCAAACAACGACGCAGCAATCTCTCTCTCTCTCTCTCTCTCTCTCGGTTTCGTCACCCGCTCCTTAAAACTCTCCTATTGCCTTTTCATAAGCTTATCAGAATATAGTTGAGAGCTCTCATGCAGCAAGATATGCCGCCGGTGGGGTTCGGATTCCGTCCGACCGATGAAGAGCTCGTTGGTCACTACCTCCACAACAAGTTGATGCCCGGCGATCGTTCCAATCAGGACATCCTTCCTGAGATTGACGTTTGCAAGTACGAACCCAGGGATTTACCAGGTCTCATAATCCAAGCCCCAACTCTTCTTCTCCTTCTTCTTCTTCTTCTTCATGCTTCAATCATCTCATCTTCTTTATCCAACAGCTGTTGTTTCATCGCTTTCGCGAATAAGGTTGGACGACCCAGAATGGTTTTTCTTCAGTCCTCGCGATTACAAGTACTCTACCAGTTCTCGGGCTAATAGGGCAACATCGTATGGATACTGGAAAGCCACTGGCAAAGACAGGAAAATCAGGGATCGAGTCACCAACAATGTTATTGGGACCAAGAAGACTCTTGTTTTCTACCAAGGCCGTCTTCCCGGCATTAAAACAAATTGGGTTATTCATGAATATCATGATGCCCTCTTTCTTCCAAATCAGGTAGGCTTTCATTCCTTAATCTGTTTCATCACCTAATAAGGAGTATGGATATGTTACCATCATTTAATTTTCTATTGCTTTATCATTTCTTTCGGATAGTCTATGCTCTAATTTATTCTGACAAATAAACAATGCTTGATTATTATTCTTCCGTGTTTTAGAGAACCCATGTTCTATGTAAGTTATTGAAGAAACCCGAGAAGAAAACAAAAAAACAAACATATGATGAGCTGGTCTATGATGAAAACGAGACCAATCACAACCAAATCGCAACTGAGTATGACAATCCAGTAAATGGGTATATGATTCCACAAGTAAGAAGACAGATTTCTTGAGCATGCTAGCTAGTTCAAGATGTGGAACATAATGAGAAGTAACTAATATATTTGATTGATATTATGATGTAGGTACAATATTTTTCATATATGGATCTTCAAACACCTCCGGACTCGGATAGCTTTCGAGAATCAATGGCTCAAACACCGCCTGAAGTGGGTTCAACCATTGATGATGAGTGTGAAGAATTTGATTACAGATCATTCTTGTGTTCATCACCAAGTAGGGATGAGAATTGAGAAAGGGTACATGGAAATGGTAATAGCATATCAGATTATGATATCGATGTATGCATTGAGTCATATGTGAAGAAAGTGAAACTATTTATGCTAAAGAAAAAACAATTGTGTTGTGCATCTTTTAGTAGTGTGTTCTAGCTAGTAGTGATTTGGAGGTTGTCGACAAGAGTTTATATAGCTAACTAGGTTGGCCTGTTATAAGTTGTGTGACCTACTCTTGATTATCTTTAGTTTACATTAACGCAGTTCTCTATATATGGCCAAAAGAGATTATTTTTCCTTTCGCTGATAATTCACAAGTTCATTAATTAGTATATACTACTGATAAGAAACAAATTCTGTAGCCTACCGATCAAATATTACTATATGTATATTAGAAAATTAAATGTCTACCTTCTTAAAAAAATTGAAAATGGCTACAGTCTTGAATCATTGTCATGATCAAGTTAATTAACCATCACAACTTAAAAATGACAAATATATATATAATTATCATTTTGTGGATTCAAAATGATAAATGTTTCTCCTTGTAAATACCAAACAGATCGTTGGTGTATTATGGTGTTGCCTTGTTAAAAAAAATCATTTATCTTATTTTTTATTGAATGCATGATGATTTTATGAAAATTAGATAGTTTGAGAATTTCAGATGTCTGCAGCAATTTTTTTCCTATGAAAATATGCCAACTGAAAACAATATATATGTGTGTGTGTGTGTTTGTGTGTGTGTGTGGATTTAGGGGGGCGGGGGCTAAGTAACTCCACAAAGATTCTTACATTTGATAATCATTTTTTGGTTCGTGGTCCATTTGAATGAGACAAGTCAAAGAACAAACACTAGTGGGGAACATAACAAACCATAATAAAGAAGATCGTAAAAAGGGTAGTGTGGGGTTAATATTTTGAAAGCTATAGCCTAGTACATTAAAGATTAGAGAACAAGTTTTTCTGTGTTTTATTCATTTTTAAAATATTTACAATCATAAAACACAAGCACTCAAAATACTGCCTTACCAAATGTTGGAGTTTACAAGTTAACGGATTTTTGAGTTCAAAAAGCATTTTAGAACAAAAATGCTATTGTCAAACACACACTGTGTTGTTATTTTATCTTATTTGGTGCATTCTCTTTTTGACATGATGAGACGTTGAGTCTCACCAATATTTCATACATGTTTTTTTTAATTATAATTCACTACATATTAGCATCGTTGCATAATTATTCATAATGAGTATCAGCGACAAATTTTATTTTCCAAAATTATATGCGTCCATCAATAATATATATAATGCCCACTTGACTTGTGGACTTATACGTAGCATGTGATGGAGACAAGATTCTCTTGGATGGATTTGCTAAAATATACCATAGATTGAATACTTTATAATCATCATGAGATAATATATTAAAAATTAAGATGATAAATGATATTTAGTGCGATGTATTTTTACAGTCATGATGACATGATTTCACATTTCTTTATCTCATCACAGATTATATAAAGTTTGTGTGAATTGAACATTGGAAAAGCTGGCTTAAAATAAAGCTAACATTTTATGCTTTTGTTTAGGTGGGAAGAGAACATGGTTATATAAAAAACGGGTGAGAATATAGTTAAAATTTAGGAAAATTTATTAAAAGGTCACAAGAATGAATTTATTTATGAAAATATTCCAAGAGTTGTCAATGACAGTTGTTCTACTTGTCAATGGTGCTCCTCGATTGTCACTGACAACCTCTTGAGACTTTTTCATAAATAAATTTATTCTTTGAGATCTTACAATAAATTTTCTTAAAATTTACCAGGGTATAAATGGTGGAAGCTAGGACTTTTGGTTCCTATCTGATATATTGTTTGACCTTATCACTTGTGCTCATCCCCAAGTGAGGAAACTAAATTTTGGAATCATAAATTGAGCATGCTTGTGTTGTTTAGAAAGTTTTTCAAGGAGAATTGATCTCTTTTTTTTATTGATAGAAGGCTATCAACTTATTAGGGTTGTGATGCTAATTATCCCTTTATTTTATAGTTTGTGAAGCTAGAGTATTGATTCATAGGAATTGGCGGGTTTGAGTAGTCATAAGTAGAGAGATTGCCCTAAATGAAGTTTAAGGTCTTCCTTCCTATTTATGAAAAATGTTAGAAATAATTACTACCAAAAAAATGCCATTTAGCGATAGAAAAATTTATGGTTAAATGACTATTTTCTATTAGAAAATTTCCATTTAACGACGAAAAATATTAGCGACCCTTGTTTTATCGATAGAAAATAGCTATTTATCAACCGATTTTCCGTCGTTAAATATGATTTTTTTTAGTAGTGGATTCACTAGAATTTGTAGGGTATCTTGTTGATTAGGTCAGCTAAGCTGTCTCGTCAAAATTGAATGAAATTTCCACATCCTTCACCATCCTCTACCTTGTAGGATTCAAGAATGTTAAAAATTAGTTGTCTCTCTTTTTTTTGGACATTTTGAGTGAATGATTCTTGGTTACACAAAAAAAAATGTCTAAGATGTAAATTTACTGTAAAGATTTTTGTTCAGAAGTAATGTTAAAAACGTAAATTTACGGTGAAAATTTGTTTTAAAATGGAGTAATATTACCTTTAGTGTTTAAAATGTTAACAATTGACTTTGGGTGTGTTTGGAAGAAATGAGTTTACGAATTTCTATAGTTTTGCGGATTTTTAGACTGTTTTACGGATTTCAAGATGGTTTTTATGAATTTCAATATGGTTTTTACGGATTTTAAGATGGTTTTATTTCGGCTTATGTATACCGTTTTGGGAACGAAGTTCCCAACTAAGCCCTTCAACTTTCAACGGCGGATGTCAATTTTTTAACATGGTGGACTTGGCGAGCAAGTTTTCTTCATCCATCCGTTTGATTTTACCGTTCTAGAATCTTCAGGGAGGTTTCTGCTCTGGAAATAAAAATATGCAACTTTTTCGGGTATATAATATAAATATAAATAGTAGAGAGTTGTGTCGGCAAAAAAAAAAAAAAGGATTAGATGGTTGTAAGTGACATTGCGGGACCGTGCTTGAAAGAAGAAAAGGTGATGGGCACTCGTAACGGAATGGAAACATGGGAGAAAGTGGTAAATTGTCATTCAGCATCCGGATTCAGGTCAAAAAAAAAAGTCAGCATCCGGATGAAATGGAGAATTGACTACACTTGTCAGCTTGAGAATGTAATGTTTTAAATCATTAACTACGACAACATTTATAAAGGTTTTAACTATTTTAATAATAGTTACTACAACAATAAATAAATTTTATATTTGGATAAATTCAAATTAATTGAGTGAAAGGGTGTGTGAAGTTGATTACACTTAGTCAATTTTAATATATAAGAATGTAACGTTTTCCTTAGTGATAACAATTGTAGTACAAATTACATTTATAAAGGTATTAACCATTTCAAATGTTGTTAATACATTTATAAATGTTCTCATTCGAGTTACAAGTGTAATCATTAAGTAAAATGTTGCATGATTACATATTTTATATATGCATTATATTATCAAAGTAGTTAATCAAAGTGGGGTGGATCAAATCCAACCTCCGCCACCACATTGACTCTTATTGAAGGAAAAAAGTTTTGGCGGCCCCAAAAGTAGCCATTGGGTTGGAGTTTCAATCGTCGGTGCTCGAACGCCTTGCCGACAGTGATACTTTTAACATCGTTATATAATTAATCTAAAATATATTTGATTTACAAGCTTCACTAGACATCCTATCATTTATTTTAAGATAGAAAAAAGAGTCATTTTCTATTAAAATATTTTTTATTTAAAGTATATCTGATGTGTATTATTTCTAAATTTTCGAATGTGAATTCAACAATAGTATATGAAAAAGGTGGGATTAATAACCATAAAGATGATTTAAATTCGATAATGATCTTATGATCCATTAACCAATGAAGTAAATGGACAAATCTTTGTGGAAAACATAACAAATTATAAAAAAGAAGAGGATAAGAAAGACATAAACTAACACCAGAATTGTGTCTAGTGAGAAGTGGCCAATCCTTTGTATCATGATTTGAATTCCTATTGAAATATGCACTTACATAAAACTTCTGACAATATATTAAATATGATTGCTTTAGTAGGAGAACACCTATATTTTATAAAAGGGTAAATGTTCGAAATTACCCTTTGTCTTTTGTGAAAAGAGTTGCGCACACCATAAACAAAAAATGGTAACAAAAATGTCCTTAATAATTCAAAAACGCCCATAAAATGCTATGGCCATTAATTTCACCTACCGTCCGTTAACTACTCATCCAAGTGGAATATTTTGCCTAGTTGGACCGGTGGATGAGGCAGGTGGGAGAGTGCTAAGACGTGACACAGTGCCATGCTTCCTCCATTAAAAGCTCGACTTGGCTCGACCTTTTCAACACTGACGGTCAACGTTCCTCAAATTAACGGCCATGGTGCATTTTAGGGACATTTTTAATGATTAAAGGCATTTTTGTGATCATTTTTTATTTATAGTACTAACGGCTCTTTTCATAAAACATAAAGGGTAATTTTGAATATTTACCCTTTATAAAAATAGAGACATCAACTGACATATAAGTTAAAACATAAGGAGCAAGTTGTGCCTTTCCCTTGATAAAACTTGGAGAACCTTTTTTTTTTTCAATTAAAGAACAGTAAAAGAAAAGAATATTCAAACTTCAAAGGTTACATCATCCTAAAGAATCCCAAAACTTTTGGTTCTTTTCAGGTGTGAGTGCGCTTGGCATCTACCATTTCTAATATTAGAACTCAGTTGATATATCACCCTGACCCTTTTAACTTACACTCAAATTTTGTTCTTACTTCTTTGTTACCACATAAATCTCAACTAATAGTATTCGTAACAATTGGTGGTTTTACCGTTCTAGAATCTTCACAAACTTAGGCAGCGAGTTTTCTATTATTCAATGTATTAAAATAGGGAAATTTGCAATCAGATCCAAAATAGAAGAATTAATGAATAAAAGATCCCAAAGATTCATAAAATTATTTTTAAGTCCCAGGAGTAGCTACTGAGGTTATCAGTAACAACCTTAACAGCCTTTATTAATAACTTCAGCAGCTACTCTTTGGATTTTATGGTAATTTTATGAATCTTTAAAACTTTTTATTCATTAATTCCTCTATTTGAGACCTGATTGTAAATTTCTATCAAATATAAATATAAACAGTAGCTAGCTGTAAGAGATTTTGCAGGAAAGAAGAAAAGGTGATGGGGACTCGTAACCGAAAGTAAACATTGGAAAGAGAAGTGAATTGCAGACAGTGTAATTGAGCACCGGGAAGACTCCTGAAAGATTCTCAACCCTTTTCCACACTAACGCGGTTTAGATGCTTTATTACGTGTCTAGAGACATTGGGCTTGTTTGGCTTCTAATTTCTAAAAGCCAAACATACGTTAAACAGTATTTTTCTTAAAATAAGTAGTTTGTTTGGATAGTTTATTTGGGTATTCAAAAGTCATTCCTGCGTTTACCGAGACAAAATTTCTCTCACATATTTACTTCAGAATCTGTATTCGTTCTCCCAACGGATTTATCAAACAAGCTTTATATATTTATCTCCACTTATATAAAAGAAATTTTTTTACCGTGAACAGGCGCACTACAGTTCTTCACACATCATCTCTTCTGTCTTCTGTCTTAACAGTGTGCGTGTTTGAATTGACGCTGGATACGGTCTCTTTTAATTTGGTTTAGGTAAGCACAAGAGAGCAACTTTATTATGACCTTTAAGATATGAGATAAGAAATTGTAAGGGTTAGGACATGCACGTAATTTAATGTTTATATTTCTCAATCCTTTTTATAAATAACAACAGTCTAAATCACAAAAATAAAATTGCAGTTAAAATTAGATAAAAACAATGAATGTAAGAAATATAAAATGTTTTTAGATATATCTTTATTTATAAAGATAATAGGTAAGAGAATGAATGAGAAAAAAAGATGTGAGAGAATGGGTGGGAGAAAATTGGAGGTGAAAATAGAAAAAAAATGCGTTAAATATTTATACAAAAAAATTGTGCTTATATAAAGAAAAGAACGAAGTTAAGAACTCAATGATTCAATATCAATTCCAATCAAATGAAGTTACGGACTCAGTGATTCAACCACAATCCCAGTTAATTGAAATCACAAACTCAATGATTTAAGCAATATCCCAATTAAATGAAGCTACGGGCACAATTATTCAGTCAACTTTCCAAGTAGATGAAGCAGTTATTCAATCAAATGAAGTTATGTACTCAGTGATTCAACCACCATTCCAGTTATTTGAAGTCACAAACTCAATAATTCAATCAATATCCCAATTAAATGAAACCACTAGCACAATTATTCAGTCAACTTTCCGAGTGGATGAAGCAGTTAGTCAGCCAACTTTCCTAGCTGATGAAGCGATGAACTCAGTGATTCATAGGCCACCTAAACCAAATTGTGCTTTTGAAGCAGTATTTGATGAAGGAGAATCTTATTTCAGCCCAGGAGAATTTGCCATTGCCTCACTCTGGCAGTTGCCTCCAGCTCCAAGTTTGGATGAGCAAGGACTATTCGAAATCATGGCAACATCTAATATGCATTACCATGAAGCATAGAAAACTATTTCATGTTCTAAATGTTTTCTGAATTCTGATGATTTGTCAAAAGAATTGCCCTGTATCTCTTTATCAATGTTCTATAAGCTTGGAGAAGATAAAGGACTTTGTTGCTTGTAGCCTAATCCCTTTGATTTACATAAAGTAGTTTTGTGTGGCCAAAAATGGTTGTTGTTTTTAAATCGTAACTGATTTTTTGCATATATAAACTACTCTGATTAAACAAAGTTTTTCTAATCAGGATTTTATATACAAGGAAATAAATAAAATATATACCTATATTTTTAAATGAAAATTTAAAATTGACAATGTCAAAAAAAGAAGAAGAAGACAAA
>JANTPZ010005241.1:0-15812 GCA_025593235.1 Vachellia pachyceras | reverse complement strand
AAGTACTGCAAAATGGAGATCGGTAGTAGTACTAGGATCCCTAGTATTGATGAAGATGTGAAAGAAGTGGAATGTAAGTGTTGTGGGATGAAGGAGGAGTGTACCTCAGCTTACGTCTCAGAAGTTGAAGAATGCTATTGTGGAGAGTGGCTTTGTGGGCTTTGTTCTGCTGCTGTCAAAGAAAGAAGAGCGAGAGATCCTCAAGTGTCTCTGCAAGATGCTCTCACCTTCCACAGAAATTTCTGCATCACTTACAATACTACCACTAGGATGAACCCCAAACTCTCTTTAACCCTATCTATTAGGGATATTGTTAAAAAGAGTTTAGAGAAAAGGAAGTCCAGGCTTGCTCGTAGCACTAGCTATCCCTGAACTAGGATCGACATTGATATCACTTGCACTCTTCGTTTCATGCATATATACATGTATAAACTCTTTACGCTACAAATTCAATATATATATTGTCTCCGGCCAAAACAAAAACAGGATTTTCATTATTTTACTTATCGCTCTCTTTGGATCCATTGTAATTTCCGTTTGGTCGTCTTGTCCCGTTCCAAGGGCTCGTATAAGATTATCGGATTATTATAGTTGTAACCTAATTAATGCAGAAGGTAGGTGATAGCATTGTTTGACACTGTATCACCGTTTCAAGTTCGGTCTGAGTTTAAGTAGGAAATAATTAATAACTCCATCTGCACCTCCCTGATTGACAGAGATCAACACACTCATGCCCAGCTACTTCACATGAAAAATACGATAACCAATCTAATACTCCCTCTCCCTCCTCCCTTCCGTCTTAGATATAAAGAGCCATGCAATGGGATTTATTTTAATAGTAAATATAAGATTCAAATCCATTTTTCTTCCACATTTATAATTATATTGCTCAAAATATGCCTATTAATTTCACACAGTAAGGAGATTTTCATCAATGAGTAACTTGAATGCATGTGGTTAAATATGGTATTTTAAAGAAACCAAAACCTATTTATTACAGGTAATTGATTTAACTAATTTTTTATTATATGAAAATTAGCTAGGTAGCCTTTATATTATTAAAGACCAGAGGTAGCAGCAGAGTAAGTTTAGGCATGCTAGGTATGTTAGAGAAAACAAATCAGTTTTGCAGCCTGTGCGCGCACTTCAATTCTGATGTCTCGCTGCCGTATCTATACAGAGTTCTTTTTAATTTGTTTCCTTTTCAATCAATTTCCAGGATTATGATCAGAACAGAATAAGGTGGATGGATACATAAGCTTCATCGTTATACCCATCAGTACTTTCTTGTAATTTGATCATGCAGGAAATGGAAGAAGCTGCCCTTGCATGGGATTAGCTCAAATGGTGATTACATATATAGGGTGTGGGATAAGTAGAGATTGATATTGATCAAACACTTATGAGATGTATATTATAAGAAGGCATCTGATCTATATGGTTTCCCAGAATTTGGTGGTCCCGAATCTAGACATAGACTTGCTCATGTTTATCATGGAGAGTGATGTAAACTGTTAATGGTCCCAAACATTAATGTGCAATACTCACCAACTCGATCCAAGACGCGAGTTTTAATTTGATCAATCGTCTGATAATTTAGTTAACACACTTCCGCAAATAGTTAAGCATATATCATTTGACCTGTTATATCTCAATCTCAAATATTCAACCATACAGATCTATTTCCCTTTGGGATCTTTAATATTTCCCTTTAGTATGTACGAATCTATTCAATTCTTTTCCTTCTGCTTGGTTCAGCAAACCTGTTTACTATATATTGCCGACTTACTTGTGCTCCCTTTTGGTTCACAGTCTCTTCGGCTTCTGTTTTGTTCCCTCCAAAACTGGTAAACAAAGGAGCGATTTCATTTATAGAGCCCTAGAATTTGGGCGTGCCTTTTGCTTTTTAGCCCACTATTCTGCAAAAGCCCGTGTTTATTACTGGCCCAATACGTTCCATCCTTCTTACTTCTGTATGTTGAGATGGACACATCAATCAATATTTAAATTTTATTGTTAATTAAGGTTTTTTCAATTGGTAAAAAAATTAACTCATGGTTTATAAAATCGTGACTTCAAATCTCGCTACTAATTTGATGATTTTGTTTGTGGTCAATCTATAAGTACTTTTGTAAACACTCTTTGAGTCTGGGATATACCCTGATCACGGTGAGCCTTGGGATTCAATTCACCTAAAATTTCTTGTACCAAGAAAAAATATTTGAATTTCATTTGAGAGAAATATATACATTTAGTGTATAACAGTGCATTAAATAGGATTTTCTTCGGTATAATGATAAATGTGCTTATAAAAAAGGATAAAAAGAAAATATATGGTATTCCACTACTCCTTGTCCTTAATATAAGTAGTTGTAGAATTAATATTTTGTAGATGTTAAAGATATTAGTTAATTATGTATATAACCAAGGCCAGACCTATGCGTTGTTAAATGGGTTCAGCCGCACCCTCTGACTTTCAGAAAATTAGGTATACATTAGTACTATATGATTTATTTTGTACACACTCATTTGCTAATTTTTTGAATCCACTAAATTTGTACTCAAATTCTTCTAAAAAGATATTAAAAATAAGTCATACTTATCTTCTCAAAAAAATAGTTTGCACCCCTGAATTAAGATACTAAGCCCGTCACTATATATAACAAAAATAAGCCTCATATTTAACCCAAAATTACTATAAGATCTCAGGAGTAACTGTTGATGTTGTTAATGAAGGCTGGTAAGGTTGTTAATGACAACTTCAACAGCTCCTCTTAAGATCTTATAGTAATTTTGTGAATCTTTAAAACCTTTTATTCATTAATCATTCTATTTGGAATCTGATTGAAACTTTCCGGTAATAAATAAAACTTAACTTGTAATCAAAATTTTTTTTTCATGAAATGGTCCATCCATGCAATAATTGAGCGACTATACATCAAGATGCGAGATTGTTTGTGAAAGAGAGAGCTAGATCAGGGACAGGGATAGAGATGGAGCCTCTAAGACAAATTATTGATCCCAATGCCCAGCTGCTGTTCCATATAACCGGTCCTCAATACATCTCTACCATGTTAATCAGTACAAATCATCTTTAACTTTAGTCTCGATCAAACAAAATGTCTGCTTCTTTGTCCCCATTTGATCGATATGTGTGTATAGGATCATGGGATTTCTGGATGCGTTTCATCTATGCATTACAAACAAAAAGAATCCATCAGTCCCAAACACCGAAAATTCATGAGGAATCACCAAAAAATCAATTAATAACCCATCCCTCTTTCAGAGGAATCCATGGCGATTTTAATTTAAACCAGGTACTTTCACTGTTTCACACGGGTCTGTTCAATTCCTCGTGGTTCTCATCAATATATAAACATATATATATATATATGCGCACCAATCCACTTTGGTGAGTTAGCACTATCTTGAGCGGACCCTCCAACCTAACATCTACAGTATGCAGTGCTCTTTCAAAAATCTACATTCTAGGCCTATCTTCATATTTTTTTCTCTGGGGGATCCCATGAATCCATCAAAGGAACAAAAAATCTTTTACCCGACGTTTTTTTAAAAAGGTGCTTTTGATTTATCAAATAATTATTAAAGTTTCGTGTGAGGTGATTGAACTGGACCACCAAACACATTGAAGAACATGGAAGCCCTACAGATTTAAAAAAGAGAGATTCATGCTCTTATCTAACCAAAGTGGGTTGGCTCCACGCCATGACACATACATCTCTAATCTCTTGATACAGATTTATACAAGGCAGCCATCTTGTTGCCAAGATCGCATAGAAGAATAAAGCATACTACAGTGGAAAGCGTGCCACATTAATCCGTATAAGCACAAATTACAGTGAAAGCACTATATTTATATAATACCCAGTTCTGGATGGTAGTGCTCCTTTACAGCATGCTGGCACAGATCCACTTTTAGCCAAGAACAAAGTATAATTAAAGTAAAACAAGAGAGACATGTTGTTTAACGTTGTTAAGTCTAATATGGAGCTCCAACATTCAAAGTATTGGAATATATATGCATATGATTAGATTGTAAGGTGGTGGGAGACGGTACAAACAAATAGAAGCTTCACAGGGAAATGCTCAGCACATCAAAATCTTATGATCAACCCAACTGGTTCCCAACTCGTCGTGCTCTATCTCTATATGTACGAAATTATACATAGATACTATATGAATTATTGGTGGTCAGAAGGGTTTTAATTAATTAATGAAGCAATAGTGGGGGGAGTGTAAAACCCTAGAAAATGGAGGATGGGGCTGAAGCATGCCGAGTGTGATAACGACAAGACGCTGTATATTCCTTCGACAGAGACACGAGTGGGTCCCTCGCCTCTTCATACTTGGGGAGTGTGAGCCAGAAATGAGAAAATGAAGCAAACTTGATGTGCGCACGAGGACTAACGTAAAGACTTCCAACTTTTCTTGTTTTTTTTAACTGGGTGCAAGAATTTACGGGGTTTTATGACCACTCTTACAATCTGAAGTAAAAATGCGCATGCATTACAGCATTAGCCAGCACTTTCTTTTTCTTTGTTTGAATCATATTACAGGATTGACCATCTTCACAAAGGAACAACTTTTTATGGGCTGCTTCAGTGTCCTGATTCTTCTGCTTATTCCTCTTTGCCTGGCTTTTAACTCAATAATGTGCTACACATCTCCTGCACTTTCTTCTGTTTTTAGTGTCTCTCTACTGTGACTGTGAAGAGAGTCGAACCAAAAGGGGTTCAAGCGCTCTGCTTTTTAATTCTAACAAGCAATGGCCGGGAGGGAGAGAAAAAGCCGATCATTTCAATATGCTTCCTCAACATGGTTCTGCCCTTGATTTATGGGGAAATTACGCTGGAACTGATTCATATTGGGGTGTCCTGTGCCATCCCTATCAATAGAGTCCTTGGAGTGAGTTTGAAGAATAATCTGATTTGGAATGACTTGTCACAAATTTCTTTGACAGGGAATTGGCAAGGAGCCCAATAGGCACAAAAGATTTGATAATCTTAATGATTAATACAACCCCGTGGAGCCAAATCCAAGCAGTAATTTGGGTATTGACAGGTCATAAAAGGCCAAACACAGCCCCTAGGGCATAAATGGCCTTGTCTTTTCCAAACATGAACAATCATCATCAGTCCCAAATCGCCCAACAACTCGCATTCATTCAAACGTTGTAGTAGACTACACAGTGGCAGTCTTCATTATTAATTACACTTGATTACGGTCTAAACTGCCTTTAAAAGCAAGATCAAAATCTCCATGTCTCTGTCTCACTTCTCATATCATTAAAAGAACCCATGCCAGTAAATAAGTAGTACATCATCAAAGGCATACACACACCACGCATCATTATATATGCGTATTAATTAGATTTAATAGATTGTGATTTAGCAAATTGTGGTCGCCATCCCAAGAGGTGTCAGTGGTGAGTCAGTCAAAAAGAGCATTTTGGTTACAATCCGGCAAAAGCAGAGCCCTTTCCCAACATGTGTCCCTGTTTCCCTTTCAACCATTCCCATTCAAACATATCTTCCTAACAAGCCAAGGTGAAATTTCGTAATTTCTCCTTCCTATACCCTCCTAACTATTTATATTTGACAACACATGCTCTTCTTCCCCACGTCCAACCCATCTTCTTCCAACACAATACTACAGTTCAACCCCCAACTCTGAACTTGTTGTTCCATAATTTCTATAGCCATTTTAGTATCATCCAGCGTCAAATAGAAAACTAAACCACTCCCTATCTACCAGCTTTAATTTACGAGCGAAGATACAACACTACCTGGTCCGATATCGCCATGCATGTTGTTTGATGGATTCCCGTGCAACGGAAGATATCAGGCTCCTCATTCTTACATAGGTAACCCATGATATTTAATTTTTTTTTTTTGCTTTTATTATAATCCATTTGTAAGTTTTTAAATGGCATAAATTGATGCATCTTTAGCTACAAAATGAACGTTTTTAATCATTGAATGCAATGTTCACAGCTTGGGATCCGAGGATGGTTTCATACGAAGAGATCAGAGGAGGGTGATCGTGAGATTGTATTGTACTGCAGTGATACACATGGCTCAAACTGAATCAAAGTGGCGCTTTACGTTTGCGTGTGTCGTCCTCATCATGTTGATGATGACGATGAACTTTCTGGCGTCCCATGGGAAAGAAGATGAGCTTCTATTATCGTTCAAGGCTTCCATTAACGACCCGCTTCACCATCTCTCAAACTGGGTCGTCGTCAATTCCTCTTCCGCTAGTGTCTGCCACTGGAACGGTGTCACCTGCGACAGTAACCGCCACGTTCGCGCCATCAACCTCTCCGCCAAGAACATCTCCAATAATATTTCCTCCTCCATATTTCAACTTCCACACGTTGAACACATAGACCTCTCCGACAATCAACTCTCCGGGGGAATCTCCTTCTCTCTCTCTTCGCTTCTCTATCTCAATCTTAGCAACAACAATTTCACGGGTCCTGTCCCATTATCGTTTTCCCGCATCCAAATCCTGGACCTTTCCAACAACATGTTTTCCGGGGAAATACCCTATCAAATTGGATCGCTTACGAGTCTGAGGTATGTTGATGTGGGAGGGAACGTTTTGGTGGGAAAGATTCCTGATTCTATCACTAACATGACAGGTTTAGAGTACTTGACCTTGGCTTCCAACCAGCTGGTGGGTGAAATCCCTCCAAAGATTGGCCTTATGAAGAACTTGAAGTGGATTTATTTAGGGTACAACAATCTCTCGGGTGAGATTCCAGAGGGAATCGGAGAATTGAAGAATTTGAATCATCTTGATCTTGTTTACAACAACCTCACGGGACACATTCCCGGCTCTCTTGGAAACCTCACTAATCTGGAGTATCTTTTTCTGTACCAAAACAAGCTGACAGGTCGAATTCCGCCGTCTATTTTTGAGCTCAGAAAGCTTGTTTCGCTTGATTTCAGTGACAATTTTCTGTCTGGTGAGATTCCTGAGCTCGTAATTCAGCTTCAGAGACTAGAGATTCTGCACCTTTTCTCCAACAACTTAACCGGCAAGATTCCAAACACTATAACTTCTCTGCCTCGCCTCCAAGTCCTTCAGCTATGGTCTAACCGATTAACGGGTGAGATTCCAGAAGATTTGGGAAAGCATAATAACCTCACTGTTCTGGACCTTTCCACCAACAATCTTTCTGGGAAAATCCCTGATAGTTTATGTCACTCGGGCTCTCTTTACAAGCTTATCCTTTTCTCCAACTCTCTTCAAGGGGAAATACCAAATGGCTTAACCTCTTGCGCAAGCTTGCGTCGAGTTCGTCTTCAGAACAACAAGTTCTCCGGTGAATTACCGTCCCGACTAACTCAATTGCCACAGGTGTATTTATTGGACATCTCCGATAACCAACTCTCCGGTAGGATTGATGATAGGCAATGGAATACGTCATCGCTTCAAATGTTGAATTTGGGTAACAACAATTTCTCCGGTGAGCTACCGGCCACTTTTGGCAGTACAAAATTGGAGAAACTGGACTTATCTGAAAATCGATTTTCTGGTTTTATTCCGCGTGGGTTTGGAAGCTTATCGGAGCTTATGCAGTTGAAGCTGAGCAATAACAAGCTATATGGTGAAATCCCACAAGAGCTCACTTTCTGTACGAGGCTAGTGCTTCTAGATGTCAGCCACAACCAACTCACTGGTCACATTCCGACGAGTCTCGGTGACATGCCGGTTCTGAGCTTGCTGGATTTGTCGGATAACCAATTGTCGGGTCAAATTCCGGAGAATTTAGGCAGAGTGGAATCTCTTGTGCAAGTAAACATATCCCACAACCATTTTCACGGACATTTACCGGCCACTGGAGCTTTCCTTGCTATTAATGCCAGCGCTGTCACTGGCAACGACCTATGTGGTGGTTCTGGTGACACTTCAAGCGGGTTGCCGCCGTGCAAAAAAAGAGATAAGAATCCATGGTTTGTCGTACTGTGGTTTGTGGTAGGAGTCGCGGGGTTTGCATTAGTAGCCTTTCTAGTTACTTGTTCGCGTAGACGAAGGAGCTTCGAGCTGAAGACAGTGGAAAGCGAAGACAGTACCTGGGAGATTCAATTTTTCCATTCCAAGTTTGCCAAATCGATCACAATGGACGACGTTTTATCGTCAGCGAAAGCAGGAAACGTGATCTCCAAAGGGAAGAACTGGGTTTCATACGAAGGGAAGTGCATGGCAAGTGGCATGCAATTTGAGGTGAAGGAAATCAGAGACTTAAATTCAGTTCCGCTGAGTTTCTGGGAAGACATGGTAGAGTTGGGTAAGGTGAGGCATCCAAACATTTTTAAACTGATTGGACTGTGCCGTTCCGGTAAAGGAGCATTTTTGTTGTACGAAGAAGGAGAAGGAAAGAGTTTAAGTCAAGTTGCGAAGAATTTAAGCTGGGAAAGGCGACGGAAAATCGCCGTCGGGATTGCAAAAGCGCTAAAGTTTCTGCATGCTCAATGCTCGTCAGTTATTTTGGTCGGTGAGATGTCGCCGGAAAGCGTTTTCATAGACGACAACGACATTCTACGGCTGAAGTTGAGCCCTCCGGCATTGCTTAAGGGTTCCATATCTTCTCCTTACGTTGCCCCGGGTCAGTTAAAAAAAAATTAAAAATCGCCATTTTAATTTACTTTTAAGTTTTAATTAATTACCCCTGCTGATGCATAGATAACCTTAATTCTTCGCATGTATATTATTAATTATGATAATATTGCAGAAGCAAGGAATGGGAAGGAAGTGACTGAGAAGAGCGACGTATATGGGTATGGCGTTATTCTGATAGAACTGTTGACGGGAAGGAGTGGGGCGGGAACGGAGGAGGGGAGCATTGTGGAGTGGGCCCGACACTGCTATTCGGATTGTCATTGGGAAACGTGGGTCGACCCGACAATGAAGGGTGGGAAGCAGAACGACATCGTAGAGAGCATGAACCTGGCACTCCACTGCACCGCCATGGATCCCACGGCAAGGCCATGCGCAGGCGACGTCTTCAAAGCCCTCTCTGCTGTGTCCTGCGCGCACTCTGCTCTCTGTGTTTCTGCGCTCCAGCCATGAGCCATCATCCTTCCCCGTCCCTTCCGCTCTTTTCTGTTTTTTATTTGTTCCCTTTTTTCTGTATTTCTGTTTTACCTTAGCTTGCTCCGTGTAGCGTAATTAAGCCAAATATGTTGATTTTGTCATGTTTGATTTGGGACATGTGTATATATGTTTGACATATATATACTACGTACTGCAGAGTGTACCATCAGTAAATGTAAATGAATGAATGAATGGCGTTACTTGTCTGAAACTCAGTCAGTCTCTTGCTTTAATTTTTTATGTTTAGATTTTGTGCTTTCACAGTCATCAACAAAAGAAGAATGCACGTTGGCAAAAAAAAAAACAAAAGAAGAATGCAAGAAAGAAAGTTGAATGCGTTTGAGTTCCATAAGAGAAGGAGGACAAGGAAGCAGATGAAAGCTGCATTGGAGAAATTGGGCAGAGCGGCAGAGGACGGCCTGGATGCAGAAGCATAAGTGCTACTTTGCCTTTATATTTTAAATGCACCCATCTCCATCATCATTGCTTCTTTGTTTTCTTGTTCCATCATGTACTTTCCTATTCTTCCATGTAATACTTTTTTAAATAAACAATTTATTTAAGAAATAGTTCTATAGATGAAAATATTTAATGAGAGGTTCCCATTGACAACATGAGTGTTGTCAACACAGCGCATGCTGTTGTCAATACCAAATATTTTATGTTGTCAATGAGACCTCTCATTAAATATTTTTATCCATGGGATCATTCTTTAAATGAGTTGTTTATTTAGAATTTTAGACTAAATTTCCATGCTTTCTTAATACTCTGCACACCCTAAATCTTCTCCCGAAAATCTATGCATGTTTTGCACTCATCCAGGGTGCATTTAGAAGTCATTTTGTCGAAGAATTTACGAAAACTAACCATCTACAGATTTCAAGATGATTTTATCTTGAGTTATGTGAACTGTTAAGAAAAGATGTTAAGATAAAATTTAAGTTTTGGAGAATGGATTTTACGGATTCCAAGGCAAAACCTTATTTTTGAAAAGGTGATTGTGTTTGGAAAGTTTTGGCTTTTATGAATTCCGAAACAAAAAATAGTTAAGAAAGATGAAAGAGAAAGAAAGAAAAATAGAAAAGAGAAAATTTATTAGAAGAAAGAGTGTGATTTGACAATAAAATAACTTTTTCAAAACCTAAGTTTTAAACCGAGGTTTTGTATCCAAAATAGTTTTTCTGAAAATGTGAGTACTTGGATAAAACCTACGTTTTTTAGTAATACCTATGTTTTGAAACCACACATGAGTTTTAAAAAGTGAAAACAAACAAGCTCTCACATGATTATGTGCATGGAAAAAAATATGATCATGATCCAGCGAGATAATGGGCTTGTCAACGTGTTTAGAAAAGCCAAACGTACATTCAACAGTGTTTTTCCGTAAAACGAAATAATTTTTTTCACACATTTATCTCGTAAATGATAAAAACACTTCTCTACCGCTTTGTTAAACGAGCCCAATAGAAATATATATATATATTTTTTTGGGTGAAGATAGAAATATAATTTTAGTGCTGCGGAATTGATGTCCAAACATGCCCTGAGTTTGAGTTGATAACGAGGCCTTAAGTTATCAAGCGATCGTGAGCCATGTCAATGTACCCTGTATATACATGTATGAAATGTTTACAGAAAGGAAGTCACATATATGATTAATTATACTATCTAGTTTTTGATATGTTTATATTTATATATATAGTGAATAAATCATTCAGTCTGGGGGCGACCTAATCATGCAGCCAGACGGATAGACATTCATCCATACATAACGAAATCATTATTACATAAATAGTTAATTAAATTGTGTTTTTTTATCCTTGTAGTTCATCTAAAACAGTTAGTCCTTATAACTCCAAAATGATATAAATAAGAAATTAACACAATTGAAAATGTTGATATCTCCCTGACGCATTTATTTTTTACCGACATGGAATATGGTCAATGCTTGCATATATTAGTTAAACATACTTTTAGTCCCTAGAGTTTGCCCTGACTTGAGTTCTGGTCTCTGAAGTTTAAAAATGGTAGTTTTGATCCTTCAAATTTACTATGTCGAAAACTGTTAGTTCCTGTAGTGTTAAAAAAACTTAAACCCGATATTAACACTGTTAATTTTGCTTATATATCACCGATTCCATTAATTATGATAAAATAGCTTAATAACCCAAAAAACTTACATTTCACTCTTAATAAATATCTATCTTCATTGAGTTTGCCATAATATAACTCAACAAATACACATACTTATTCGACACTATATTTTGATGAGAAAATATGAAAAACCAATTTTATTTATTTTGTACTTTTCGCTCAATGAGAAAATTGGTCAAATTCTACAAAATCAAACCTGTGGGACATGGTCGTTGCATATCAGATTATCCATATAATATACAAAAGACTTAAGATATTTAATATATTTGTAATGAGATCTCAATTCAAGCGACGTTTTCATTAGATATATTGACAGTGAAGTGAAATTGTTAGAGCGAATGTTCATTTTCGAATGGTGGAATCAAAATACAGTGTTGAAAAAATAGATATAACTGTTGCGTTTTATGGTGATGAATTCAATGGAATAAGTTATTTATTAAAAATGAAATGTAAATTTTAAGATTTTTTAGTCATTAAGCTATTTTACCATAATTAATGGAACCAATGACACATAAGTAAATTAACAGTATTAATTGGGTTTAAGTCATTTTAAACTACGGGAATTAGTAGTTTTCAATAGATTAAACTTCATGAACTAGAATATAAATCAGAGCAAACTATACGAACCAAAAGTAGGTTTAATCAATTCACGTAAGCATTGACTATATCCAATTATCATGTCACGTCAACAAAAAAATAACAATGTCAGCCACGTGTCAACATTTTTTATGTTGTTAATTTCTGATTTAAGTTTTTTTGAAACTATATGGATTAACAATTTTAGACGGACTAAATTATAAAGATAAAAAACACAACTTTAAAACTACAGAAATCAAAATTCAAATTGAGAGAAATTCTAAGGATCAAAAGTTATATTTGTCCACTTCTCTGTATATATAAAGAAAAATGAGCAAAGCGATAGAATATGAAACAATATGCACCGTTGGAGTGTATATATGGTCAAGCATGCACTGTAGAATGGATCCACCACATGTGAAAGTGGTTTCGTAGTACATTTTCTAGCGGGTGGTGACCACAACGTTCTAGTGCAGTGACCCACCATCCTTCCGTGTTATGATGATACTGCTGAAGCTGATCAGATCAGTTGAATTCACATATACCCGGTTTCTTTCTTTCTTTTCTTTTCACCAATTTATCATATTTCATGTTGCAACTTGCAATGATGGTTTGTGCTGTCTGGCTAGAATCCTCTTTTGCACTCTGTTTGTTGAATCAGAACTGCATGCCACTCTTGGAAGATTCCATAAGCAAAGATGAGTCTGAAGAGTAAGAGTACAAAACTAGCTTATATAGGCTGACATTTTATAATAATGAGCTGACTCTCTCTGGATATATAGCTGTCATGGATGGATGTGTGAATGATCCTCCTCCCTTTTGCGATGTATTGTTCTTCTCATCAAAAGCCTCAAATTAAGATCTCAATCATTAACCCTCGGAGACCATGCAAAAGGAAAAGCTTCTTTAGCTCATCCCAATGGCGTCTTTCAATTCTAAAAAGCTTCTCCTTTTTGTGAAAGTCTTCTTCTTCGTTTAATCTTGTTGCAGCAAGAGTTTCTCTCCGCACTTTTTTTTCGCTTTGAAGATCTCATCGCAGCAATTATATTTTTTTTTACATTTTTCTTGCATGCTTCTTCCATGGAAAACAGCTGTCTTCTATTTCTTCAGACAAAATTAGAATGTACAATTAATATATGGACGCACGTGCTATCCATTATAAGCATTTCCACCAACCCATTAACTCGAACAATGTATGGGGTTTCACACTTAAAAAGCTAAGCCTGAATAAGTTTCAGTATGTACTGTTATGAAACCAACTAGGAAAATATAAGACAGATTTCAGGTGAGAAACATGAGGAAGACGAGACTTGGGGAGAAAATATAGACATGTGTTCTTCGCTTGAAGACTTGAAATCACTCGATAGATGCTCACTGTTTATAGGACAGAAGTTCTTATGTCATAATTCAAAGGTTGCAACAGAATAACGACTGTGCACTATTATACTTAACAATATAGTAATATTTATTATAAACAATTGAACATATATAAAAATATAGTTGGAGAGACGTCCATCCAAAAGAAAATGATTGAAAATTGTTTAAAGTGGTAACATAGAACGTTGGATGCATCAATGAATAAGATATATCAAATCATATGGAATCATTTAAAAATGGTAAAGAAACACCGGATATATCACTCATCGATGTTATTGAATACTGCCCCTTAGTTAATAATTCATGTGGTTGTTGACATATCACAATGTGCTTTTCGTCTTATTCATGGCGTTTGAACCGCTTGTGAAAAAATTACTCAGCATTTTGATACATTTATAGCTGCTTGGAAACGAATGTGATGAGCTGAAAACTGAAGAGAACAGGAATGTGTGGAAACTAACCCGATGGATAATGGGTCAATGAATGACATTATTTGGGTGAAACAACTGAAAGTGGATGCAGTAATCTGGTGTGTTTGTATATATTTAGTCACAGTAATAGTTGAAAATGTGGTCATGCAATGGTAATGAATCTAAAAGGGCTTTTTATGCAGCAACCAATCACTCGGAATCAATCTTACAAATTAATTATAACCCAACGCTATTTTTCAACTCAATTGATCTAAACACATCCTTGATCCTTAAAATAGCCTTGGGCTTTCGTTGGTTGAAGTGCCGAGTCAAAGATCACATCAATTAAAGACAGCCCCTAAAGTAAGGAAAAAGACTTTCAAACTCACTTTGGGGTTTCATCACAATCCAACTGAAGCACCAACATACATACAATCTCCTAGTAAAGGATCAAGCAAGTCTCTTTCTCTCTCTTTTTTTTATACATTTTCTTTTTCTAATGATAGTTGCATAAGCTAGAGATCACTATCTTTCGCTATATCAAAGGGGACAAGTGCGCTGTATAATGAGGAAGGACGACCCACCTATGTTGTCCAATTCCACTAGAATCTGTTCCTCTATCTGCATTGAGAAAAGAGAAACCCAGCGCTCCTACTCTCATTCCAAGCTCTAACTACGGTATTTCGTGTAGCTCAATAATTCTGTTGTTACCATATCTCCATCTTCTTTTTCTTCTTTCTTTTTTCTTGTTGATCACATCACGTTACTCATCATTTGAAAACACTGTTTCGATGCAATTTAGTGGTCGACAAATACTGACAAAAACTCCGTCATTGAACATGAAATGAAAGTGTTGGCAAATGATGATCGAAAGTCATCATAGGATTCTTTATCAGAGTTTGGTGAATCTAATAGTGGCGTCCGTTCTCTTACGTCTTACCCTTCACTTGTAATGAAGGAATGAACCCCTCTGCTTTACATTCGTTTTCCTTTTCCAGTGACAGTATTTTGTTGGGTGTTTTATTCATTTGCTTATTCAAAACTGTTATATCATACATGGGGAAGATTATGATAGGATCTTGACAGGTGTAGATGTAATAAATTAAGCAAATGAGGTCAATACACAAGAAAAAGAAGCATAACGATAGTGCTCTTCACTGGGTTCCCTACAACCATGGCCAGGGTATCAAAGCAGAGCATAGTGATTAAAACGGGAATGAGATGAAAGGCGGTTTAGACTCTAGAGTGAGTGCAGTAGCCCACAGCTGAAATAATGCACCCGGAATTTAGCCCCAGAGATAATGTGATCAAATTGGTGATGTGACGTCCAATAATAGAAAAAGAGCCAATAGAATATGTACATGTTTAAAAAGGGTGTAAGAAAAGAGAAATATGCACGAAGATCCAAAAAGAATAAAGGAAAATTCCATAGTGCTAGCCAAAAAATGGGGCCATGAGTAGATGATGTTGGAGCAGCATTCCCACAAGAGTATTATATATATATAGCAATCCAGGGAATCTCCAAAGTGAAAAATGTTAAGGAGGACGATACTGTTCTGTTCTCTACTTTCCTGGGTTCTGTATAAATACCATTCACCTATCAGACAAAAGACCAATTGATGAACATGAAACAAATGCAATGGGCCGTTTCTTCTTCGTTCAATACTTTCCATGCAACCGCTCTCTCATAAGACACTGGCCTTCCCATGCTGGACAAGCAGATACCTCCCTGCATACACATAAAGCCCTGCATAAAAAATAAACCTGTTTAGAAAGTGAAAGCCACTACTTGGGATAACCCTTCCTTCTTAGGAATTCAAAGGCGCCTAGGAATGTAGAGGAAAGAATGAAACTGAAATGGAAGAACGTTGATGACAGCAACGAAACGGAAGAAGGCCATAAAGAGAATAATGGATTAGTTTCTTTTTGAGTTAATCACTGCAGCCTCTTTAAGAGGTGTTATTTCAGTGTCTGGCTCTCCTCTAGTATAAATAGAAGGCCACTTGTATTGTAAGGAACACACAGAAGATACAGGAAGCTTAGAGCATTTTCAAGAGTCTCAGGTGAGCTCTTCGGTTCCTATACTAGAAACAAGATGCGAAACGACTCTCATTTAGCAGAATAAAAAAGAGCAGTTGATAATAACGTATTTCATGCCGGACAAGTTCTTTA
>JANTPZ010005240.1:0-15929 GCA_025593235.1 Vachellia pachyceras | reverse complement strand
TGAAAAGATTTAGGATTCTTTATATCCTAATCTTGCAGAAGATAAATAATGTCTTAGTGGAGAATATTTGCTAAATCTTAGTTCACTCCCTTTAGTGGAAGAAACTATTTATTGAAATATACCTAATTGGTCATTTCTAGATATTGAGATGAAGACTGAATTTTTAATCCAATGTACGCTGGCTCTAAAACATGTCAGACCACAATGAGAAGTATGATTTAAGTCTTGCCTCCAATGAAATTGTTGTATTGCCTGACCATGAAAATAAATCCATGATCTAGAATGTTGCTTCCTTCCATATTTTTATTTGTGCCAAAAAAAAGGACCGTCCTTACTGATGAAGATTATAATCTGTACCTCCCAAAGCACAAACTGATGGATTCTCAATTCGAGGTGATGATGGGCAAGAAGTAAAACTAAAAGCTAAAGGGAAAAAGGGGTAAAGCATGTTGAATTTCCTTGATAATCAGCTGCGGAGAAAAGAAAGAACCATTGTAATGGGCTGTGGGCTGGACTGGACCCTGGATATACTTTGGACATTGGACACCCAACACCAACAGGCCCACACTCCCAGTCTCCCACAGGCCACAGCATGATTTTATCAAAAAAAAATGGGCTACCCGCCAGCCCGGCGGGTTAGCCCGTCACGGGTTTAGCCCATATGGGTTCGGGCTAAAATATCCGCATCAAAACGGGCTTCAATTTTCACAAGCCAACCCACCACGGTTATGGGTTGGGCGGGTTTAGCCCACGGGTTTTACCCGTATTACCGGCTCTAGCCTGAAGGGCACTGCTATACAAAGGTGTGAGGACGACGAACAATGGGAACTGCAGGAAGCCAACTGAGTCGAAGTGAATGTCGACGACGCTTCTTACATCGTAAGGATGATGGTGATGCACTGCCAGCTGAGCTTTCGGCCTGTTTACATGAACTCAAGCTCTTGCTTGGGATGAAGGTTTGTTGGAGATATAATATGTTATCTTCTTTTTGGTCAAAAAAATATTATGTGATCTTACTTAGTTAAGTTAATTAAAATTATTATTTGAATATGCTATATAAAAATAAGGTTTTAAGATTGTAATAACTTGTGAGAATAAAAAAGAAATTTTGAATTGAAGTTGAAATGGAGCTCTACCCATCCTGTTCTGCCGCCGTGAAATCTTGGTTGAAGGCTGAGACGGAGCACCCGACCTCCTCTCTATCGACAGCAATGGTTGCTAGCTGTTGCGCCATCATCTTCCTTTCTCTGCAGTCATATTGTTTCTATTACAATGACCCTTCAAGATTCCGTTCATCGTTAATGCTTGAGCCATTGTGACCTGCTGCTCCACAGTTGCCTTCAAAGAAATTTCCATTCTTCTGACATTTAATTTCTGACCCTAAATAAATGAATTATTGTAAATAAACTTAATTTTTGGAATCATTGTGAAAAATTATTCAGGGTACTTGCAAACTCTTTTTTTATTATATTGACTTTATAAAATAATTTAAGGGATTAAATTACAAATAAGTTAAAAATTGGGAATTAAAAGATTAATTTTCCCTCAAAGAATTGGCTAAAAGTTAAAGGGATTGATGAAATTGCACCAAATTAAAAAGATGAGGGACAAAATTACACAAAAAATTAGTGTGCTTGATGCACCTGAGAAATATGATTAGAGTTATATTTACTACTTTACCCTTTATCTATTTTTATCTTCCTTTTCTACGATGGTTTGTAATTCTCAAGTAAAAAAATAATATTTTTATTAAGGGAAAACTGTTCTTGAAGTACCTATAATTCCCATCAATTTTTAATTTAATACTTGTGCGTTTTTTCTCTTGTTAAATCATTTGATTTTACTATGTTATCATGGTAAGCTTATGAAATATCCAGGTTTTTGACAACTGGATCTAAAAGTTAAACGAGTGACTAAAGACTAATTAAGGGTCTAGGGGATAAAAGGAAAGGAAATAAAGGGTAAAAATATCATTTTACCAAATGTAGAAAAAGTAAGGGTGAAATAGTCATTTTGAAAAATAAGTTACTACAATTTCATTTTGGAAATTAAAGAACCAAAGTGACATTTCGAAATAGGGATCTAAGTGTAGTTCGAATTTCTTGGGACCAAAATGTCATTTTGAAATTCGAGGGCATTTTGGTTAAAGTTTAACCAATATATCAGAAAATCTTACAGAGTCCCAAAAGATAGAGAAAAATTCACTGATTAGTAATTGAGGTCTGGTTTAAGTCAGAATAACAAAAAACCTTTACAGGAGTTTTAAAAGTTATTTAATATTTAGATATTTAATAAACAATTAATTAAATATAATTATTTAAAATATCTAGAAGCCTCAAACATCTGATTTTAGAATAGGGAAAAATAGTTTAAATTTTTTGTAATTGATAAAATTATTTTTAAGAGAAGTCAGAGACAATTTCCTAGAATGGTAAGAAAAGACCCTAAAAACCCCGAATTAGGGTTTTATTAAAAAATGCTGGAAGAAGAATGATGAAAGAAAAATCATGGAGATTTCATATAAATTTAGGAATTTTTAATGACCCTACACAGATCCAGTGATTAGGGAATTCACAAAAAGTAATTCCGACCCAATAAATTAGCTTTATGAACAACCAAGGTAACTTTATTTGCATAAAGCAGACTGTAGGGATTGAAATCCACCACATGTCACTCTTTAATGAAAAGATGAAAAGTAGAAAAGATATTTTAAATATTTGGTAAAATATATCATAGTAAAGTCACCTTATCAGTCCAATCGGGTTCTACACAATAAGGGATACATGTGTAGATTTTTAAGAGCCTTCTTGAAGGCCAACACAAGGAAATAGGAGAAAGATATTACCTCTTCTTCCAAGTGTTGTGATCTAGACAGGTGACATGGTATAGACCATTGAAGGATGGAAGACATATTTTAACCATTGGATCAAAGAAGAGAGCAAGATGAATTCTTGGCCATTGGATCACTTAAAATCTTTAAGACCACCAAAATTACTCCCAAGGTCGGCCATATAGAGAGAAAAGGAAGGAGAAGATGAAAATTGAAGAAGGTCGATCAAAATTCATCACAACTCCAAGGTAAGTTGAGTTTTGGTGCAAGATCTTCCATACTCTTTATCTCTATGCTCTTCTCTCCAATTCTATGGCTTTATTTTAATGGTTTATGATGAGATCTTGCTACTGGAAAGTTAGGTTATTGGGAGAGAACAATTAAAAAGAGAGGGATTTAAAAGAAACCATTGGTAGAAAAACACTCCATGCATGATTTGGAGTTGTTTGATAGTTGTTTTGTGTTATTTTAATGCTTGTATGAATTTTAGTAAATCATGGGCCTAGGGGGAATGCTATCAATTTTTCATTTGCAAGGGAAGTGATGTTTTTGGGATTCAATAATGTATGGAAAATGATTTAAGAACAAGATTATACAAGTGTATGGAAGAAAAGGTTGAAAAATCATTTTTTCCCTATTTTGCTATAGTTTTGTTTTCTTTTGTTTTCATATCCTTTGAGATGTCATATTTACCATCAGCTTTAAACTCTAGTTTAATTTTCTCCTCTTGTTTAAACAAATATCTTCTCCATTGTCCAATCTTCTTTTCAACTTTATCCTTCTTAATCCTTTAGTAATGTCTGTCAATGGAGAAACATTACCATATACTACTATGGCCTTAGATAAATCTTCATTTCTTATTGGTGATTATGCAAGGCCATGTTCAGTTATCATCAATCTTCTTTACATTCATCTCTCTCATTCCCCTTATTGCCTCCTAACCTCATTATTCCCTCCTTACATGGAGATTTCATATTCTTATGTCACACCCTGAAATTTAGAGGTGACCGGCACGGAACATGAGAGATCTCACACTCTGTAAGCCTTCCGAAAAAAAAATACTCATATCATTTGCCAAATTGTTAAATAAAAATAATGAAAAATGTATATAATGACATATTTGGCCTTATCAAAATATGATAAATGCATAAGACCTCACCTATAAATTACGTGAAGCATCCAATCGTCAAAATAGTGCATAAATGTAAGGTTATATATATACCAAGTAGAATTCAACAAAATAAGCCAGCATCTTTATTATAATAAGGAGGCTCTTCATTGCTCAACTAGAGAAATATGGTCGACTGGGCTATCTGATGTCAAAATAAATTTACGGTGAATAACGTCCCATAAATACAATTGTCTAAATTTAAGAAAGTGATCTAAACGACTTCACTACGATAAATATCGTAACAACAAATCTCATTTTCTGTACGGTATAATTAAGACACATTTGAAACTACATAACAAATCGTTTCTCCGAAAATGTCAATTACGCAGCAAAATCACTTGTTTGACAAAATCGATTTAAAAATAATATTCAAATATCAAATTTTTGTAGGACTTCAACAGAACGGAATATCAGGCGTGGACACATAATCCACAAGGGTAAATACCAGGCGCAGCTCGAGGCTACAAAAACAAGCATGAACACATAGTTCACGAGGGTAAGTAACCAACAAGTGCGGCTCGAGGCCACGAATAACAAGCATAGGGATAACTTCATGAATAACAGGCGTGAGTCAACACTCACGAATAACAGGAGAGCTCGTAATTAACCATGGTGCACCAAGGACTAACAGTACTGCTGTTAGTAACTAGCGTTCTGTATTCAATCCTTTCAAAAAGTTTTCAAGCATGCATGGGATCAACTTCCAAATTGCCTTTAATAATAAAACTATTTTGGAATAATTTGTAACAATAATCCCATCATGAAAACTTGCAAAATAATACATCAAAATTATAATCAAGCATGAATAGAGTATATATTGACACAATTCTCAAGCATGCGTAAAGCATGAAACTATTGTTTCTTTTCATCATCTCTATGCATGAATTAAAAATTACAAAAGTCTTTCTTTCAGCTTCCACATTTAAATACTCAGTTCAAACAGAATAAGAAACGAATGAATAACATTAAATAAATTCTTCAAACCTTCTCTTCATAACATAAATGAGAATATCAAATAATTCCGATTATCCTTTGTCAGTGAAACCATGTTCAAAATGTGGTAATAAATAATAAAATATGAAGATAGTAAAATGTGATTTATAAAAATTATAATGGGATGTCATTCACTCACCTTCAAGGCCCTCAACATATAATTTCGCTATTATTTAGTTTCCAACCTGTCTTCTTCTTCTTCCACTCCTATCAATAATACATAAACATAATTTTTTTAAGCCAGCAATACATTTCTAACACAGAAAATTCTAGCTTCCTTCATCAATCTTTAAAAATTCATAACTTAGTCTACAAAATTCCAAATGCAGTGGTTCAAAGCTCTATCTAATGCTATTTTCATCCTCTATAAAGGAAAAATAATAATCAATATCATGGTTTCCTCCTCAACTCATGAAATCCCCGAAATTACTACTGCACCATCAAAATTTCCAGTTTTTCTGCACCACCTTGCAAAATTTATAACTTCCAATATACTTGTCCAATCAACATGTTCTAGGACTTATTTTAAAGTTTATCATGAGTATTATTTTCTTCCGAAATTTCATGGTTAACTTAACCATTTGACGGTTTAAAAATCTGTTCAAATGTAGCAGTCCAAAATGGAAGCTTAATTGTTTTTAATTCAACAATCTTTATCACTTCAACAATTTCTAACTTCTCGACCATACTTAACAAACTTTAGTATATACATACATATCACTAAGCCTCCATTTCAGAAATGCATCAGTTCCATTCGATTTTTGCCAAACAGTGACAAAAATGTAATCTTGAAACATTTTGTCCTTGGTTCAAAATCCCATTTCCAAGCAATAGCCATAATTAATCCACCTTCATTACTGGATTCATTTATGATCAAACACTTTCATCATTTAAACTCCTTTCTCTTATATTCGTTGTCCATTTACAACGTACATATGCACACACCAGTACCCACAAGCGCACACCAATATATACATATATATATCAACAGTTCTTGGAGCTCCATTTTTTTTTTTTCAATTCCACCACCAACGTGTGTGTATCCTTCCTTCCCCTTTTTTCTTGCTTAATTTCTTCAGAAACCAAAATATGAAGAGGTACTATTCACATGAACGTAACCGCAAACTGAACTTCCAAAAACCAAGAAAAATTTTAAGAAACACTCCATACAATTTAAGGAAGATATAATCTTGCTTATAATTTGATTTAAACGGTAAAACTATCCTTTTTCCAATCTCAACTCAACCTTTGAAACTATCCTCCGTGCACCTTTCATTGGTCACTCTTCTTCCACACTATATTTGCCTTCAATCCCCTCCTTTAACAACGAGACTTACTCGATTCCGCTTTATCTGAGTTGTCACCATCCATTAGAATCCTTTGCTACTATTCAAAGCCTTACACACCTACACAATCGAGTAGACTGCTCTTTCACTTCATCATAATGGGCAATAGAGTGCACACTCTCCACAATTGATGATAACCATTGTAACCGCTTCTCACATGCGAGAGAAAAATCAATCTTAAAATGAAGACACACACCACAAATGTTAAACATACATATATGATTCTTCCTGGTAACAGAGTAAAAGGGGAACAATAATAATAGAAGAAAAATTGTAATTACCATGAAGATGATGTTTCATATTGGAATTAGGAACAAATTCATATAAGAGCATTATTTTTCTAAGAGAAATGCAAAATCCAAGGAGCAACATTAGATGTTAGTGATGAAAACAGGCGATAACTTCAATTAGGTTGGCTAAATGCTAGCCTACGGAGGGCTAGCTATAACTTGCGGGTTGTGGTGGGCTTACCTGCGGAACCTGCTATTTTTAAAATATATATTAATATATTTTACCAATAAATAAAATATTTCTTTTATATTTTTATCTCAATATTATTTTTAAAAATTAATAGTTTTAGATAAACAATACCTAATACATTCAAAGTAGCATAAAAATATTTTATTTCTCCATATTAACATTCTATAATACTATATTTAAATTTAAAACAAAAATTAATACTTGTATATATATTATTAAATTATAAAGAGATATAGCAAGATAATCATAATTTTTTTGATCAAAATAAAATAATGTTACATAGTTAGAAATTTTTACTTATATTTCATATTTTCTTTTAAAAAAAGTTTGGAAGGTTAGCGGGAGCTTAGACTGGGAGACTGGCAGCTCGCCCAATCTAATCCAGGGCTGCGGCGAGCTGGTCTGCAACCCCATATTCTCAACCCTAACTTCAATATCATATTTGAAGGCCTCAAGTCCCAGTGGACCCTCTTCTTTAAGGGTTTTAGTTGCAATAGTTTTCACATTGGGTAAAATGTAACAATGGCTTTTCTAAATCGGTTACTTGTTCGATAATGGACACTATAACACCAAAATTAACCAGAAGGTATAAAAATTGATTTGTATAAAGCTTTTGAATTTTATATAAATATTAAATCGATGGCTCAATGCTAAGCTTTTCTCACATAATCTTTTTCCTTTAACAAGAATCACCAATTCAACTTAGATCCACCAAAAGATCATGATAGTAAAAATGTTCGGCCTCTGGCCGTCTAACGATGGTTCCTCAAAGTATAAAACTCAAGAATCTCGTAAGAGTGAATAACAAAAGGATGAGCCCTCTAATGGAGGTAATATACATCCATACATCACATATACAAAAGGAGTATGTTCTACTTAATTATAGCACAAATTAAACCTCCGAGGCCTTCCCAAAATTATGAGCACATGAGCTTTCACCTGAAAAAGATTAATAGCAACAGGGTGAGATAAAGGTCTCAACGACCAGTAAACCAACTTAAAAAGCATACAAGCAAGTGCCCATGAGAGATAGAGAAATAATTGTATAAAAGTAGTTTCACAACTAAAACTTACTTTTCCAAACAGTTCACACAATCAACTCTATTCACATTTCATTGAATATACATGCATACATTATATCACGGTGATCCTGAAGTTCACATGGATCAATAACCACACAAACACTTTCTGGTTCACTGGATCTCTCGTGTAACTCACCCACCTTATTTCCTTTGGATGAACACATGGGCTATAGTTGTCCCATGTAACTGATAACTATCCACAATGCTAACCGTTTAAGTGACGTGGACTAACCAGATCCACAGAGCACAGTTCAAACCATGAATTCTTCCCCTATCAACAACAGGGTGTCATAGGCCCTAATAACACAATGGGCCTAAGATCATTCGACGTACTACTGAAAGTTCTCTATCCTCATTTCCTCTTTGAGCATGTTAAATATTTACCCCCTATTTTCTCTTTAATAGCCTCCCTTCAATCACAACATCTTCCTCTCCTATTACTACAAATCATCATTCTTTATTACTCGATAGGCACATGCCTAAATTTGCCAACATCAACAGAATATATATATGTAGATATCCAATGACACATTCCAACCAACAATTTCATACTCAAGGGCTTTAATATAGTCACAAGAATATTTCATCAAAAGATTGACTCACAATGCATTTTTATAAATTTTAATCCAAGGTTTATCATATATTAACACTTTCATTACAATACATCCAAAATCACTCACAAACATGTCCCAATCATGCATAATAAGTAGAAAGTAGTTACCTCATGCCAAAGCACTGGTATATACCACAACAATCCACAACTCAAGGATTTAATCACCAATTACAATCAATCTACACAATTAATTTAATTACACATTAATGTTATAATACCCAAATGATATTGTGACTTTAAATAAATCCTTTCATGCTCTAGTCATCTAATGGTGTTCACAAAACCCGAATAAATTGTTCAACCATGTTTTCATTGGCTTCCCATTCCAAAATAATGAGGGTAGAGTCCAAAATCAAATAAAAATCTTAAAAATATAAGAAACCCAAATAAAAAATCTAAACCAATTAAAATCCTATATAAATATTCCTCTACATCCCCATGCCCTTGTATTAACAAAACTCAAAACTTCATCAAAACCCTAACCCAAAAATATCGTCTTCTCAGCACGAAAATACTATCATTGAAAAGAGAAAAAACCTAGAACATCTTTCATGAAGGAGGAGAGGTGAAAATGAGAGATTTTGCTTCCTTAAAAAATCCCAGATCCTAGCCCTATCAAAGCCCCTTGTGTCGTTGTTACTGGAGGAAGAAAGAAGGAAAAGAAAGGAGAAGAAGAGGGAAAAGGGACAGGGGTGCGGGGTATTATATAATACCCCATGTGACTCACACGCACTTATTATCGCTAATAGATAGGGATCGCCGTGGCAAAATGAATGGTTCACTGCCGCGAACCTGCTTCGAGACAGTAAAACCCGCTTGAAATTGAAAGTTGGCAGCGACGAAGGGAACCCGAGAGCAAATATTTTTTTTAAATAATGGTTTGCCACAAGATGGCCTCGGTGAAAGGAGCTTGAGGGCGAATCTCATTGATAGTAGTGGTTCTTCACGGAAAAGCCACTAAATGGCCGGCACAAAAGGTTTCCCAAAAGACAGAAAACAACACTTAACCCACATAATTATCTCTTAATACCAATTGCTCCCTAAATATAATTTAGGATATTACATAAAACACTTTTGTGCATGTAACCAAGCTCTCCTTCTCTGATCAAATTCTCTCTCACAAATCCATTTGTTGCTAATTCCAACTTATTGTATAAGAAACTTCTCTCGCTCACACTTTCACCACTTTCAATCCTTGCCTACGTTATTAGTCTCTCTCCTTCTTGAAGACCATTTTCTATTTTTTTTAGTTTGTCTATGATTGCTAATATCTATGGGTGTGGGCCAAGGGAAGAGTGGTTAGATTGATGGAGGAGATTGGAGCTTCATTGTTTGTGTGAAAGGGGAATCAAAGGTTGTGTGGAGATTTGAATTTTTGGGTGCTCATCCCTAACAAATCAAAGCAAGAGAGATCTGCAACTGCGATATTGTGGGTTCTTTTAGGTTCTCTCACTCTTATTTCATATTTGGTATGTAACACTGACTCTTCTTCATTATTTCATATTTGGCAACTTTTTTTATCAATAACACTTTTTTTCTTTTCTTCTTTCTTTTTCCTTTTTCTTCTTTCTTTTTCTTTTTTTACATCCAAACCCAAGAAGGCAAAGATATATCATGATATACTTCTCAAAATGAAATATCAAATATGCCCATGCAAAACACTTGCTAAAAGAAATGAATGAAATAAAAGTGAAGGCTCAAAGGGCTGGCAAAGGTTAAATGAAGTAGCTTGTATTTAAGTAAAGGGTTTAGAAATGAATGCCCCCATCATCCTCACAAATCAAGGTATTAACGTAGCTTTGAAAAAGAATCTAGACAAATTCTAGAGGTTAACCAAAACTAGGTGAAATCACACAAGATGAGAAAGAATATATGGCTCAAGATCCTTCCGAGAAGGCTTTTCTCTAAGATGTTTTCTCCTTAAAGATCAAGCTATGAAACAAGGTTAATAACACTGCACCAAAGGTATTCTACTATGCCAATCAACTAAAAACAAAAATTACTCGAATCAAATGCAATCAAACTAGCTATGTAACATTCACAAGCATTGTGCAAAAAGATTTTAAAAGAGATGCCCTAGGATTACAAAAGTCAAGTAGCAATAAAGAAGGAATCAAATTGCTCATATAACAGTGCAAAACACCTGGGACACAAAAGACAAGAGACACATAAGTTAGCAGCAAAATTCCCAAGCAAGAATCACTCTCAAATCATATAATACAATCCGTAAATCAAACAATAAGGTGGATAAGAGAGCAATTATTGCAGCAATACTCGAGAATTGTAACAAATCCATAGACAAACTTTTTTTACCTCAATTCAACAACTTCCCCCTCCACACTTAATCCATACATTGTCCTCAATGTATAAACACAACATTATCTTAACCCAAACTCTCAGGTGAAGTGGAAGTTGAGAAGTCCGATTTGAAATCGAAGCACAACACATCACTTTCACAAAGAGGAGAGAAATGAGAGATAGGACAAGATGATGTGAAATGAGAATGGACAAGTTCAAATCAAATGATAGAAAGAGGTGACAAGATCAAGAGCAAACAAAGCAAACATAAACTAAACAAAATAAACAACAACTAAAACTACTGTAGATGTTACACCTAACTATCTCAACAAACATATATCACCAATAATATGACAGAAAGTAAAGAGTAAGGTGGAAGGGAACGACCGTATGATCAAGGAGGTCTTTGCTCTTCATAGTAGTGCTCCAGCAGATGGCCGTTGACTTGTGAAGTTATACCAGCCTCCTCATCTATAAGCTCTATCGTGCTAAAGGGATATACTTTAGTGACTCTGAAGGGACCATCCCACTTGGTTACGAACTTCTCGGGCATCAGCTTCAACCGAGCCTTAAACTTGAGTACCTTGTCACCTTCATGAAACTGCTTCCTTATAATTTGTTTGTCATGAATCATTTTCAGCTTATCTTTATAAATTCTGGCATTTTCATAGGATTCAAGCCTCAATTCTTCAAGCTCTTGGAGTTGCATCTTCCGATTAACCAGTAAAGACTCAAGGTCCGCATCACATGCCTTAATCACCTAATAAGATTTGTGCTTAATCTCCATAGGAAGATGACAAGCTTTGCCATAAAGTAACCGAAAAGGAGACATGCCTATAGGGGTTTTATAGGCAGTCCTATATGTCCAAAGTGCTTCTTCAAGCCTTTCACTCCAATCCTTACGAGATGGTTTCACAATCTTTTCAAGTATCTGCTTTACTTCCCGGTTAGAGACCTCAGATAAACCATTCGTTTGATGGTGATAAGGCATGGCAAGTTCGTGATTGACTCCATATTTAGCCAATAGAGACTTGATGGTCCTATTGCAGAAGTGTGTTCCTTGGTCACTGATGATTGCTCTCGGAATACCATACCTACAAAAGATATGAGAACGTAAAAACTTGGCAACCGTAGAAGCATCATCTTTCCTAGCTGGCATTGCTTCTACCCATCGAGACACATAATCTACTGCAAGCAATATGTATGAGTAACCAAAAGATGAAAGAAAGGGACCCATAAAATCCATGCCCCATACATAAAAAATTTCACAAAAATGCATAGGTTGTAGAGGCATCTCATGCTTCATACCCAAACCCCCAAATATTTGACATTTATCATAAGACTTGCAGAAAGAATAAGCATCCTTAAACAAAGAAGGTCAATAAAAACCACACTCTAAAACTCTCCTAACAGTTCTATTGGCACTAAAATGCCCTCCGCATGATCAAGAATGTGCAAAGGTAAGGATAGAGTGAGTCTCATCATTTGGAACACAGCATCTAATGATCTGGTCACTGCATTGCTTCCACAGGATTGGAGCATCCCAAATATAGTAACTCGCCTCCCTCTTCAGCTTATTAATATGAAATTTAGACATATAGGGAGGCACGATTTTAGCGACAAGATAATTAACTATATTAGAATACCAAGGCTCATGAGCAACTAATGCAAAAAGTGCAGAATCAGGAAATGAATCAATAACAAGATGAGAAGAGTCAACTCCCTGAGTGCCTTCGGGTAACTAGCTAAGGTGGTCAGCTACATGATTCTCTGCCCCGACTCTATCCCTGATCTCGAGGTCAAACTCTTGCAGCAACAAAGCCTGAGGCTTCTTAAACAAATAACGAACCGTTGCATGATCTGTAAAAACAACCACTCAAGAGTTTATCAGATATTGTTTAAACTTATCCAAAGCAAAAATGATAGCAAACAGTTCTTTCTCTGTAGTTGTGTTATTGACTTGGGCATCATCAAGCGTCTTAGAGGCATATGCTATGACTCTAGAATGTTTCACCTCCCTTTGTCCCAGCATGGCACCTACTGCAAAGTTAGAAGCATCACAAGATAACTCAAAAAGCAAATTCCAGTCAGGTGCAGTAAGAATAGGCGGTGAAACAAGTATAGATTTCAAAGTGTCAAAAGTATGTCTACACTAGTCATCAAAATTAAATTAAACATCCTTTTTCAACAAGGTAGAGAGAGGCAATGCAACTTTACTAAAATCTTTAATAAAGCGCCTATAGAAACCTGCATGCCCTAGAAAAGACCTCAAATCCTTTAAACACGTGGGATAAGGAAGGGATGAAATAACTTCGATTTTGGCTCTATCAACCTCTATCCCTTTTTGGGAGATGAGGTGACCTAGGACTATACCTCTGTCAACCATGAAATGACACTTTTTGAAATTCAAAACCAAATTCTTTTTGACACACCTCCTAAGAGCTCGCTCTAGGCTATCCAAGTACTCATCAAAGCTCTCACCGTAAACAGTGAAATCATCCATGAAAACCTCCATGTTCTGCTCTAAAAGATCATTAAATAACGCCATCATGCACCTTTGAAAGGTGCCTGGAGTATTACACAACCCAAATGGCATCCTTCGATAAGAAAAGGTACCAAAAGGGCATGTAAAAGTCATCTTTTCCTGATCTTCAGGAGCAATAGGTACTTTATAGTAGCCAGAGAACCCATCAAGAAAACATTAATGAGACTTTCCTGAAATTCTCTCCAACATCTGATCAATAAAAGGTAATGGAAAACGGTCCTTTCTTGTGGCATTATTCAATTTTCTATAGTCTATACACATTCTCCAAGAATTTTGCACCCTAGTTGGAATCAACTCATTATTCTCATTTCTCACTACTGTTATACCAATTCTCTTTGGCACTACTTGTACCAGACTGACCCACTCACTATCAGATATAGGATAAATGATCCCATCATTCAACAATTTGGAGACTTCCTTTTAAACCATATCTAAAATGAGAGGATTCAATCTCCTCTGTGGTTGTCTAACTGGCTTGGACCCTTCATTCAAAAGGATCTTGTGTGTGCATACGGAGGGATTAATCCCTGGTATATCCCCTAAAGACCAACTTATAGCCCCTTTATGACTCTTTAACACATAAATTAATCTTTCCTCTTCAGAACTGCTCAAAGAATTAGAAATAATGACAGGCAATTTAGAATCAGCAACAAGAAAGACATTTCAAATTAGGGGGAAGGGGTTGCAATTCTAAATTAGGGGGTTGCACAATAGAGGGAACCAGTTCTTTCGTGTCAAGTGCATTTAATACAAGTGGCATGTCTAAACAATCTGGGGAAGGAGATATAAGCTCATCATTCTTCATATGTCCTCCACTTCCTGACTCAATGCCACTTGAAGGAAAAACTGCGGTCATAGTTTGTATAACAGCTCCTTCATCATCAATACCTGCAAAATTAACAAACTTGCCCTCTCAAGGCTACCGTCAGGTGTAGCATTCAAAGTAGACTCACAGTTAAGACCCGATGATGCATCAAAATCATGAGGGATGGAAAGGAGGTGATCAACTTCTAAACAGTTAACACACACTACGTCATCACAACATGCGCAAAAAGAATAAGAATGAGGTGAAGATAAATAAGTAAATGCATCATCATGCTTAACAATTTCATCATGCCAACTATGTTCATGCATCTCAGATTCATGCAAATCATCAACATCATCAACAACATAATAATCAAATTAACTCCTAAGTAGGAGCAATCTGCATAACCATTAGTTATGGCATCAGAAATGTTGAAGGTAATATCTTGGTCCCCAAAGGCCATGGTAATCACACCACCTTTCACATTAATTATAGTTTAGACTATTCGAAGGAAAGGTCTTCCTAGAATCAATGTGCTATCGGCTTTAAGTTCATCAGTCATATCCAACATATAGAAACCAGTAGGAAACACAAGATCCTTTACTTGCACAAGTACATCCTCAAGGAAGCCCTTAGGGTACCTCACAGTCTTATCAGCTAGGCCTAGCATAACACTGGTATCTTTCAAAACACGTATACCTAGACTCTCAAAAATAGAAGTAGGCAAACATTTATGGTTGCACCTAAGTCTAGCAAAGCATGTGAAATATTGGTCTTACCAATGGTACAAGGAATAGTGTAGGAACCCGGGTCTTTACATTTAATAGGCAGTTGTGGCTTAAAAATAGCACTAACACTAGACCCCAGTTGGATTCTCTCACTGTGCCTATACTTCCTCTTATTTGTACAAAGATCCTTCATAAATTTAGCATACTTAGGCATCTTTTTAACCAAGTCAAGCAACAGACTACAGAGTATAGTTTTGGCATCTGAAATTCACGCCCGTTTTTAAAAATAGGGAGTAAAAAATGAAGGCGGTGAACTTTTGGTGCCCTATATGTTAAATAGGGCGCCAAAAGTCATGAAGTTCAACTTTTGGCGCCCTATATGTGAAATAGGGTGCCAAAAGTTCACTTTCGGCGCCCTATTTCGCATATAGGGAGCCAAACACTACTACAGAATATAGTTTTTACTATTGAAATTCGCGTCCTTTTTTTAAAAAGGGGAGTAAAAAATGAAGTCGGTGGCATTGTTGTAATTTTAAGAATGGTAACGGCACTTTAAGCGCCCTATCTCAAGATAGGGCACCTAAAGGGCGCCAGTTGAACTTTAGGCGCCTTATATTTGATATAGGGCGCCTAAAGTCCCACTTTAGGCACCCTTTTACAAATATAGGGCGCCTAAAGTGGCGCCCTTTTACTCCACACTCAACCTAGCGGCACTCATTACTCTTCCGCCTCTTTTCTCACTTCCACTCCTCCAACCTAGCCACTCATCGCTGCTCATCGCTCGTCGCTCATCGCCTCTTTTCCTAGGAGATTTAAATTTTGAAACAAGGAGATGCGTTGTCGCAATTAATTTATACGTAGGTGGTTGGTGAGTGCGAGGGTAGGTCTTGAAATCTGATCGAGTTAGATTTGTTGTTCTTCTGTTTTCCCCACATTGTTTTTGTTTGACTTTCAATTGTACCTCACTGTGCTTACTCTAGATCTGTTTTTTTAATTTGCAAAAATGGCTTCTGATCGCTTGACTCGTGTCCACAGTCT
>JANTPZ010005238.1:0-17270 GCA_025593235.1 Vachellia pachyceras | reverse complement strand
TTCTTTTTTTTTGGGGGGGGGGGGGCGCTACTAGAAAGAATGTAGACTGAGTCCATTATAATTTCCTTTCTAATAAAGGAAATGGCAACATATTTAAGAAACAATGGGAGTACACTAAATTATTCATGGTTACATCAGGTACGGCAAGGCGACTGGAGAGAATCCTGTTGTTATGCTGAGTCTCATATTGAAGAGGTATGATGTATTTCTGTAACAAAAGACAACAAAACCAAAAAATAGAGAACATGAGTTTCCAATCTCTTAGGAAGAGCAAGCAATATGCTCTAAGATGTGCGAATATACATATAACTACCTGGTTTGCCCACATGTTGGGATGAGGGGAAAGTTCAGCAGTATATGAATTTACATGGGGTGTTGCAGTAGACCCGGAATTATGGCATACCTGTTTAAAAGTGATTAAGACTTCAGAGCATTAGCTGTTTCTGTATATATGTGAAACAAAATTATCAATAATACCATATAGCTTGACTTGAATAGTATGTTGGTCAGACCTGTATGGGAGAAGACCAATGGGGTGGAAAAGATTTATTTAAAACTTCCTGTCAGAGTTCAAGATGGAAACAACAAGAAATAGTAAATATGAGCAGAATGCAAATAGGGGAATTTAATTGACAAGGTTCTTAGCCTGTCTACAGACGTCTTGAGTTATCAAAGTTTTGCAGTGTGTAGAATATCTGTTGGATTCTTCTGTCTCCATCCAACTCAAATAGCATATGAACTCAGTAGCCACCGAAATTGTCAATTGCTTGTTGAATCTAATGGTGATATCTATAGAATGAAATAAAGAGCGAGGTGATCTCATTTGAAACAATAATTGAATTCTGCTAGGGAGGGAAATACAGATGTTTCTTCAAAAACCAAAACTGCTTCTTTCCATGCGTTGTGCCTTTGGCAAAACTCAAGAGGTTCATTAATTAACTTACCCAACTCAACCTTGTAAGAATTGCTTGTTATAAAGGATCGTGATTGATAGATTTCACAGATTAAAAAGGAATAAGATTAAGTAATTGGCATCGCATCATGAGTTTTAGCTTCTTGAAGTATGGCAAAATGTTCCATCCTTAAAATGTAGGGAAAAAATGTAAAATGAGAAAGCTAAGTAGTATGGACATTAACGCAAGAGAAACAACAAACTGTAAGGTGTTAAGTACTGCTTATGCGTTGTGTCCTGATTCATACAAATGTCAAACATTCTTACAAGTAAATGTGCTTTTTTTTGGTCTTTGCTTCATAAAATAGAATTATCTTCCCTCTATATGTTACTTAATGTTAACCATACTTTCTCTCCAGCCCCAATTCCCCCATGGTCTGTACATAATGGATATAAAATTTAAGGTGAACGTTAGTAACCCAAGCTAAGCTCACGAAAATAGCGAATATAATTGGTAACCTACAACCCTCTTTTCAGTGACTTCAGCAAATCCCTAAACTGCATGTAGCTTATCAGCCCTTTATAAAATAAATTTCCCATCTCGAAATTGATTAAAATTTCTCTTTCGTCAAAGTAAATGGAAATAAAAAGTTAAAATAAAAATAACAACAACTATCATCATGGGTCAGACCCATTAGTAAAAACACTACGAATGGCCAAAACAAATTAAAGACCAAAACTGTTGAATTGCCGGAAAACCTTCACAAGAATGGCTTCGTTTATATCCGGGTACTGCTACGACTACATATTGCAATAAAATATTGGAGCTGGGGGGAAATAACGTGGAACGCATACAAGGTTAGTAAAATCCAACAGAAAACGCAGGAAAATCCTGCTACGTAGATTCAAAAAAGGAACCCGAATAAAGTAAACATGACTGGATTGCAGAAGCAGAAAAATATGCGGGAAAAAAAGATGAATGCAAACTAGATAGAAGTCGAAGAGGGAATAACAAAAAAAAAACAAAAATAGGTGTCAAGAAGGTAGAGCAGGAAATCAAGGGAAAAAGATGAAGGGAGAGAGCCAGAAGTTGCAGAGAAAGAGAAACCTGAGGCTGTGGCGCGAAAGAGAAGTCCACTGCGACGGTTTTCCTATTCGAGCTTGTTTGTACGGCTACAGTGGTATGTATAACTTTGCATCTTTGTATCGAGAGATACAAATTTTTTTATTCAATAGCCACGATAAATTACTATTTATGAAAATATAAAATTAAGAGGAAAATGTATAGTTGAAAATAGTTTTACAGATTTCGAGGTAAAACCTAGGTTTTGAAGAATAGATTTTGAAAAATAGCTTTTATAGATTCTGAGGCAAAATTAGGTTTTGAAAAGTGATTTATGTTTGGAAAGTTATTAGCTTTTACGGATTCTGAGTCAAAAAATTGGGTAGGAAAAGAGGAAAGTAGGAAAGAGAAAGAAAGAAAAAAGTAGGAAAGAGAAAACATATGTTTCAAATTGAGGTTTTGTAACCAAAATAACTTTTGGGAAAAAAATTTCATTTGGATAAAACATAGGTTTTGAAACCAAACGTAGGTTCTAGAAGCTGTTTCCAAACAAGCTCATTTGGTCCCCACACAAAACTTCCATATATTTTGATTACAATTTTAGGCCAGGATCTTAGCTTACGACTAGGAAGGCAGTTTTCTCTGTGAATGTAAAATGTGCAGGTCTTATATTTTCAAATATTTTTGAATTAGCGGTATAAGTTAGTTTTTTAACCGTCCTATATGAAGGTAAGCGATAAATCTAATTTTTAATATAAAAATTAGTTTAATTTTATTACGCGATTGGAAAAAAATTAAATATATTATTTAAAGGTTTTTATATTTATCTTTTAAACTGATATATAAATTAATTATATACATAAATAAATACTTTTATGTGTATTACATCTAGCTTCTGTAATCTTTCTAACAAAAATTAACTGACTCTTATATTATGAACTGTGGTAATATGTGAAATGAGTTTTATGTTGATTTGCATCAATCTGACACAAGTTATTTATCTTGTTTATTAACTATTAACTAATAAAATTGTAATTAAAATTTGTTTCCGAACATGAGGGTAACATTTTAGGAGGATGTTGTATTGTATAGATTGGCGTGGCTATAACAATGATTGCAATAAAAAAACAATAGAAATATTGGGCTTGTTTGTGACAACACTTATAAAAGTCAAACGTACGTCCAACAGTTTTTCCGTAAAACAAGATAATCTCCTCCTCATATTTACTTCGCTTAACATAAAAATACTTCTCTAACGCATTTTCAAACGGGTCCATTGCAAGTTTGTAATACAAGAGCCCACTCCCAATATTTATCCTATCCCCAATTCTTGTATAGTAATGGGTTAAGGTGTCTTTCACTTTTTCAAAATTTTTACAGTTGTATTCAGTACTGTAAAATATTTTATGGGGTATCAAATATCTTAAAATGTTTTTTTAAGATACTAAATACACATGAGAAAATGTCTCAAAGAGGTGAAGACTCATTGGCCCTGTAATGGTTTCAAGGCTTGTGCCTTGTGGAGATTCTCCCAGGGATGAAAATTGAAAGCAGAGGAACAACCAATTGAATGGGCGGATTGAAGATGATGGATGGAGTGGAGAGTACAAGGAGATGATGGAAGAATAACAGATAGCATAGACTGGAATAGAAGATAAAGTATGTGTTTGGAGAAGCTTTTTTTTTTCTTTCTTTTTTCATGTTGCACACAAACTAAGATAAAACTCATCTCATACACTTATTTTGACTTGCGTAAAAGCACTTTTGTAACAAATTCGCAAACGGGCACAAGGTCGAGACTTGAGATTGCGATTAAAAACAAGAAATGAAAAATAATAAAATATTATTTATATTTTTTACATGATACTTACAACTTGTTTGGGAACACATATTTTCCACCTTTTTCTACATTGCACATAAGTCGAAGTAAAACTCCCATCACATACTTATCTCGATTTACGTAAAATTATTTTTCTAACAGATTCCCAAATGAGCATTTAACTAAGGATTAATGAATAAACATTCTTTTTTCCCCTTTAAAAACAGGTATTGCTTCTCAGATAGAAAACAGAGTTTAAAGAGTGAATTATTAGGAGTTGAAAATCTATTAATCTCTCAAAGTCTTTTTTTAAAAAAAAGAAAAAAGGATAGAGAAGACTTCATATTTTAAGAAAAATGATAAAAATGGCAAAATATATATAAAAAGAGTTATAAAACTTTAGGAATCTCAACCTAATTGTCTATAAGGTAAGGTATATTTAGGGCTTGTTTGGAAGCTAGCTATGAAACTAGATTTAGTTTCAAAACCTAGGTTTTGACTCAAAACTTAGGTTTCATTCAGGTACAAAAATTGTTCTGAAAAGCTATTTTGATTACAAAACCTCAGTTTGAAATATAGGTTTTGAAACCTAGGGTTTCTCTTTCCTACTTTTTCCTCTTTTTTCTACTTTTTTCCTTTTTTCTCTTTCTTCTTTCCTACTTTTTCTTTCTTTACTTTCCTCTTTTCTACTTTTCATTCTTTTTCTTTCCTTTTTTCTACCCACTTTTTTGTCTCGGTATCCGTAAAAGCTAATAACTTCCCAAACATAAATCACTTTTCAAAATTACCTAGGTTTTGTTCGGAATCTGTAATAGCTATTTTTCAAAATCTATTCACTAAAACCTAGGTTTTGCATCGGAATCTGTAAAAGTTATTTTGCATTGGGTTTCCAAACAAGCCTTTGGTCAAGTTTCACGTCACTTCTTTTTTACAAAACAAAACCATCTTATTTACGTTTATCAATAAAATAATTTTAACTAAAGAGTGTTTATCAATCTAAGATTGTATAAAATCACTTTTTAAAAGTTAATCCAAACACCTTCCTTCAATGTTAGAATCTTGTTGACCTTCTCACTTTTGCCCCCAATTTATGTTTCATGATCTCTTAACGTAATTCTGGCATGCGCCAATTCTTTGTATTCAATGATTATAGACTTCTCTTATGGTAGCGTATTGATTTTGTTGAAAATGAAAAATGGAAATTAAGATGGAAATGAGGATGGAAATTGGTATAAATATAGAAAAAAAATGAGGAGTTAAAAAATCAATTCCATTGAATACAATTCTATGAGTTACATCATAGAATTCATTTCTACCCATTTTGAATTCCATTTCCATTTCCAATTCCACCCCCAATTCCATCATACCAAACATAAGAAATGAATTCCATTTCCAATTTCACCTCCCAATTCCATCATACCAAACATGACATTAGAAAACATCAATCATTCTTAAAAATCTGTAAATCATTTTATATATAAAAAATCATATGCTCCAAAATTTTGCACACTGCAGTCTGCTGAAATGGAGTATTACCCTTGAAAGAAATACAACACTGCAGTTTTTATTAAAAAAATTGCATCTGCATTTACTTTTTTAAAATGATTTAAAATATATAATATAAATATATGTAAATGGATTATTTCGATTTATATCAACGTAATTTTAGAATATTAATTTAAATACGGTGGATGCTAAAAAGAAGAGAGAAGCGCTCCCCTCGGGTCGGGTGAAGAATCTGGTGATGATTTGTGGGCCAAATGTGCCCTCATGCTTTGGATTCTGGGGTCCAATATTTACATACCGGAGCGTGCGATGTTTTACTTTCCCATTTTTTTTACCTATTTTTAAAATTGCCACGGATGGTAGATTGGTGCATGCAAAACAAAAAGAAGCTAATAATTCCCCCACACAAAAAAAGCAGCTAATTAATACCATATAATGATATATGGAAGCCCCTACTTTTTTATCTTCCACCCAGTGGCGGATACAGGACCCTGATTTAAGGGTGCAAGCTATTTTTGAAAAAAATAAGTGAGACTTATTTTTAATATATTTTGAGAAGAAGTTGAGTAAAAATTTGGTGGATTCAAAATTAGTAAATAAGTGGGTGTAAAATAAATCACATAGTACTAATATAGACTTAATACCAATATAAGTCCGCCACTGCCCCCACCTAATTATGGACGGTCAAAAATTAGGGAGAGAAGTTTACAGCTAAGCAGCATGCTTGATGATCTTAGTTTCACACTTGTTTCAAAATTTGCAAGTTACACACAAACAAGATATCCATATATCGATGAGGTACAAAAACACCCGGAAATAAAAATAAAATATGCATAATAAATCACTGTGCAACTATTTTGATATTTTGTGAAAACAATGTTGTTATAAACATTTAAAATTATAAATGAGCTTTTGCTGTATTAAGTAGCTAGACTTAATAGGTTCATGATTGAATTAATATGGTGGCACTGACTTTGTGAAAATTATATATATATATATTAGTACTATATAATTTATTTTGTACACATTCATTTATTAATTTTAAATCCACTGATCTTTTGCTCAAATTCTTCGAATAAATCCCATTTATCTTTTTTTCCGACACATATCCCATTTATTTTTTCAAAAAATAGTTTACACCGTTGATTCATAGTTATGAGTCTGTCACTGTCAAAAGCCCATCTCATACCACTTGAAAAGTTTAGATTTTATTTAGCGAATGCATGGATCATCTGAAGCTGATAATACATTATTAATTTCCCAATACATAGATGAGCCTTTTCCTTTCCTTTCCTTTCCTACCCCTTTTCTTATTACCTGCATAAATAAATGTTTTCCAAAACATGATATGCTTGATTTTGATAAGAACAAGGCAAGAATTGTGACCGTGCTGGCTAACATTAATTAACATTCAACTTTAACTCTCATTGGGAAATACTAAGCTTTAGACTTTAGTCCTTTAATACCAAAACAGTTAAACTTTTAATCAAATCCCTGTGACCATGACTGATGAACAGTACCAACCTCCAAGTAAGAAAAAGAAATATTATTGCCACTTCTATCACTGAAATACATCCACCCATATTCAAAATTAAATATTTGTTATTAATTTAAGCCTAACAAGTCATTTAGTATCTTCTATTCAGTGAATCAGAGCACCGATCACTGTCAAGATGAATCCAATAATGACTAATTTGCAGTAGCAAAACTTTAATATAAATTTTACAAAAATAAAATAGAGAAAAAAGGAGCCTTATTGTGCAGCTCCACATATCACAACCTAATCATTAATTTAAGTTAATTTAAGAAGTCTCATGGATAGTAAACAACACCCAATGACAAATTCGAATACATTAGATGACAACAGTTTAAGTACTATTTACCTATTGCGTGATTTTTGTAATAATTAAGTTAATTTAATTTAAACTAATTATATATAAATATATTGCTAGCCTCTTGAAAGAAAAAGGCAAGCCGTGATGTGATGCCAGTCAAAGTGTCAAAATTGGGACAGAAATTCCTTCACGGTTTTCACTTTTCGTTGAATCTTTTTTTCCAGTTTTTTTTTAAATTTAATTTTTTTCACCTTTTCATTGCCAATAAGCAAACGGGTCTCTTTCTTTCCCCAGCGGAGTGGAACAAGAGGACACTGCAGTTTCTCTCTGTATTCCCCACCCCCTTCACTGTCAGAAACAGCCCAAGACAATGTGTGAGTTTCAGGCACGCACATTGTTCCATTCTCGATTTCTCTCCTCCTCCTTCCCATAACAATGGCGTTCTGGTCCCATCATTATCATCTTCTGCAGGAAGCATTACCTTCACTCGCTCTCTTCTGGGCTGGTCTTCTCTAGTTGAAAAGGTTCATGGTTCTTCCTGACCTTTTCACTTATCTTGCTTGAATCTACTTTGTTCTTTGAATTCTTCACTCTTTCTCTCACTTTTCCTGCTTAATTTCTTCTTCTCATGCCACTCCATTGCTACTTAGTTACCCTTATCTTGTTTTTCTTGGTTAATAATCTGATCTGGGCGTAGGAAGTGCTTTCCTTTTTTGTTCCTGATTCGCTGGTTTTCTCATCTTATCCCTACCCTACATGAGTAGGATCTTCATTTAAAACTCACACAATTTTAGTATCTTTTCTGCTTGGAGCTTAATATGTTGGGACTTCATTCCTTCTATTTTTTTTCCTGTCTAAAAAAGGAAACTTAAAATTGAAAAAACCAGATACGAAGTTAAATGAGTTCATAGCTAGAGTTGCGAGGTTCCTATGTTTTTTATGGTCGAGGTGGGGAATTCATAGCTCAGATCCCATCTTGGCCAAATGATCTGAAGGTAGCTTTGGTTTCATTCACATGAAAGATCCTGGCTTGTTGGAAATCTTACTTCACTATGAACAAGAAAGTAATGGTTGTTTAAGATAAGACCAATAGCTATTCAATTTCTCTAGGACTTAAGATTGCCAAATTTTTGAGCTATTGTGAGCATCACTTATTGTGGTCTGAAGAGGGAAGAAAAAATATTAAAATAAGCCCCGCATAGCTGGATCTCTAGAGTTGATTACTGTTTTGCGTAAATGTAGATGACTATGCTGCTTATTTACGAGGATTGTATGCTTGTCTTAAGTGACCTTGATTTAACACTCTAATGTTTTGTCTTAAGAATAGCCAGGTATCAGATGTCTGAAATGCTTGTTCTGAGTTCATGGGAACAAATACTGAAAATGTTAGAGGCTTGGCATGATTGGTTAGACTTTTTCTCCTGTTGATTATACTGTCCTTTGCATATCACAGCTAGGTTGACAAACCAGAAAATTAGAAGGTTCTCCTTTTCTTATGTCATCTATAGTATCTGACGGTAGCTTCATTATTTCTCAAAAAGAGCGGGTACGGACTTCTTGGCTACTAGATCCGAGAACATTTAACAAGTTTTTCTTGGTATAAATAATCTTCTTTTGTTGTAGTGTATGATCATTTTTTCAAAGTCATGCCTTTGCCATCAGAACATGCCCCTGGTGTTATTAGAGCAATCATGAAACTAGATGATCTACCATACTAATTGATATTTTCTTGATCCAATCGAACATTGGGACTGGGCCCATGCTACATCTGTGTTTCCTAAAAGGCTTAGTTTGGTCATGGAAGAGAATTGTTAGTGTTGTATTGCGATACATCACTTCAAGTGTTGAACGAACGTGCCTTCTAGTGTCTTCCAATTTTAATGTGGTTTTTATATATGCAGGTTATAGATAGGTATCGAGTGCTTCTTGGGTTCACTCCTAACATGAAATCAAGATTCAACAGTAGCTGGCCTTCGGTTGTGCGTCTTCGTCTTAAAGACAACTCGGCAACTCGTTTTTGCTTATTTCCAAAAGTGAAATCGGCTGGCAACAATCCTGGGAATTCACCTGTATATCTTAATGTGTATGATTTGACGGCAGTAAATGGCTACATGTACTGGGCAGGTCTCGGTATTTTTCACACCGGGGTTGAAGGTCAGTTGAAACATAATGCCTGCTCTCACATTTTCAACCGTATTTGTTAATTTAATCAATTTATTAAGTTTTCCTAGTCAAAATTCTGAGGAATTACTTCATTGCCTACACCTTATATTTATGTAATGCTATTATGTGTATCTTCTTGCTTTTGTAGTTCACAACACAAACTATGATAGCCTTAACACTGCATCTGAAAGATCATTTGATAAATTTCGTCCCCATGGCTAAACTTAGTATAATAATTCATGTTTGCACAATTTGAGATAACAGAATACTAATTTAGAATGATTTCTCTTCTGCGTTGGATGGATCTGAATCCTATGAATACATCTTGATATCTCACAATTATACATTCAGTTCATGGAGTAGAATATGCCTTTGGAGCCCATGATTATCCGACAAGTGGTGTCTTTGAAGTTGACCCTCGGCAATGTCCTGGCTTTAAGTTTAGGAAGTCAATATTCATGGGAACAACCAGCTTGGATCCTCTCCAGGTTAGAGAGTTCATGGAGCGTCAGTCAGCAAACTACAATGGTGATACTTATCACTTGATTGTGAAGAACTGCAACCATTTTTGTGAGGACATATGCCTCAAGCTGACAGGAAATACGATACCAAAATGGGTCAATCGTCTTGCAAGGATAGGTACATGACGTATTCTCCTGCCTAACATAGACCAGACCTCAGTTCTTCTCGAAGCTGTCCGAACTTAGAATTTGCCAATGTTATTATCTGTTACTCCTGATACTGCCTCCATGTGCATATATTGCCATTGGATATTGTTACAGATAACACTTTTCCCAAAATCTAGCCCCCCCCCCCAAAAAAAACTGTTTTTTGGCTGGCTTTTGCAACTACTGAAATATTTGAAAGTACCTACAGGCTCATATAGTCATATTTTCATATCATTGAAACATTTAAAACAAAAATAAGGTGCAATACGATAGTTTACCATCAACTTCTTTGGCTAAATTATTATAAAAAACTGCAAACGGGTTGTACCTCAACCATTTTACGCAGATATTCCGTTTATTTGATTTCCAGTTAGATATTACCTTTAATTTGTGCATACTTGGTGTTAATTTCAGCAAACCTCACCTACTTGGAGAAATTTTTCGTTCCTCTCATGCCCGGACGTGTTACCTTCAATTACCTTATCTCAGTGACTTCTCATATTTTCACGCATTTCTTGTAGGTTCCTTGTGTAATTGCATACTCCCTGATGCTCTTAAAACATCCACTGTTCCACATGATTCAAACTTCCAAGTTGGCGATAATGAAAAGAAGACACTGCGAACTGCCTTCAGTTGCTTGTCATCAATCTCGGTGCCACAGCGGGAGTTATCGATGTCTTCGTTATTTCTACACTCTCACTATAAAGGTTGCCTACCTCCATGGGAGTTAAGGAGGTCTAGAAAGGGCTCAATGAAGGAAAGATGAGGAGACTTGTCTTATGTCTCTGTAACTCTGTCTTGCTTGTAATCTTGATTCTTAAGTCACTGGCTTTCAGTGATCCATGATCTCCAGGAGTGCAAAATTTTTCTTTTCCGCATTTGTATTTGGATATCCAAGATCATAGAGCTTCCCCGTTTTCTACTTTTCTTTTTCTTTCCTTGTGCTATTCTGTTGTCTGGTTATTGCTTTGTAATCTTTGGTTGTAAATTATTATTCAGATATATATATTGGTCTACAAACTCAATTTCATGGCTGGAGAAAACGTAAAGCAGACAGATCATCTATTCAGAAAGTCAGGGATGACCTGGCTCTTCTCACGTTATGAGACTCGCATATGAGAATGGGACAAGGTGAACAGCTATTTATGGATCAATCTCTAACGTGTTACGTCAGTGGATCAAATCAATGAAGGTGGAGTCAAATGAATGGCGTAAGAAGCATGCACAAATGAGAGTGATTATAAAAGTGTTACTGTACGCAATTTATCTAAAGATTTAATTGTTGATGGAGCACAATAACATCTAGCAATCTACGTACTAGTCAACATTATTTTGTGGGATAAGACTTGTCATTATTGATGTTATAATGTTAAGTTGAATGCTGCTTTACAAATGATTATGACAGCAAAAAATATTGGCTTTCCAGATGTTAGATGTGGTAATGTAACAGACACGGGTGAGAAATGAAATCTTGTCTTGTTAAACTTGCAACATGGAAAGATAATTATAATACAAACTTTTTTCAGCCAATTTAACTGGAACCAGATTGAAAAGAAGCTAATGGGTTTGTTTGGCAGAGCGTTTCCAAAAGTCAAGCGCACGTTCAACAGTGTTTTTCCGCAAAACGAGATAATCTCCTTAATATATTTACATCGGTTTATGTAAAAGTATTTTTTTACTGCGTTTCCAAACGGGCACAATTTTGGCTAAGTGACGAAGTGTTTCCATTTTCTTCCAAGATATATCTGCTGCGCTCTGAAATTTTCTATTAGCTTGCTTTACTAGGGAAGCAATCTGATTCTAAAAATACAGTGGCTGGGATTAATTTCATAAAAATGGTACTATTTTTGAAATTTTAAAATACGACTGCAAAATTTAAAATCAAGTTGAGAGAGGACCAGGAATCCAGGATTGTAACATTGAAGATATTTAATTATTTAACTATCGTTTGAGAAATAAAGAAGAATCGGGGTCTAAATGTTGGGGCTGATTGCAACTAGTTGGGCTCAACTTTGTGACGGTGTGGCCCAATGAAGCCCAATACGAAATCACGAAATCTGCATCTGTGACGTACAATTGTTTTTGATCTTGGGATCCAAATTTTATTTACCGATTAACGAAATAAGCCCGATCTCTGGAGGTTGAAGACCTCTGAAAAACTCCCCAGCATTGACTCAAAACTCACAGCTGCGAAAACCCAAGGCTGCTAGCAATGGCGAAGCTGGTCGTCTTCCTCACCCTCATTTCACTCCTCCCTCTTTTCTGCAACTCTTTCTCTGCCGATAAGCCCTCAGATCGCCACATCCTTGTGTTGCTCGATGACTTTGCCATCAAATCGTCGCACTCATTGTTCTTCAAGTCTCTCCAATCCCGTGGATTCGATCTCGATTTCAAGCTCGCTGACGACCCGAAGATTTCGCTCCAGAGATACGGCCATTATTTGTACGATGGCTTAATTCTGTTCTGCCCCACGATCGAACGTAATGTTTTGTCCCTTTTTTCTTCTCGAAGCTGTAATTTGGAGTTTCAAAGATCTAAATTTATGTTGCTAAGTTGGATAATGGGGCTCGAGGAGGTGAATTTTTTTATCTTGTGAGTAAAATTTAATCGGTCACACATGAATGAAGTGTATCGTTCCTGCATATATTCGTTAAAGCGTGCAATTTACTGTATGACTGCATTATCTCTGCATTCCCCAAGCAATTAACCAGCTATGGGCTTTAAATAGAATGTATTGAGGTAAAGAGTAAACTTGGACTAGTTTTGCGTGACTTATAACAATCTTTTATATGTGAAAACATATTTTTACGTGCGGTTTTATACGAGAAAACATTTTTTATACCCATTTAGGGAGACTCGCACTCGTTTTGCTGATATTTGCAACCTTTTTACAACTATGCAGGTTTTGGAGGATCCATTGATGCAGCTGCTATTTTGGATTTTGTTGATTCTGGCCATGATTTAATTGTCGCAGCTGATAGCAATGCATCTGATTTAATCCGAGAAATTGCCACTGAGTGCGGAGTGGACTTTGATGAGGTACCTACAGTAGTTGTAAATGGTTTGAGTTCGTTTGGCCTATATTTAATACTTCTTCTATTAACGCTCACAGCCAATCCGTTCTGCGCCTATCATCTGATGTAATATGTATGCGTTGATGCGTTTATTTGTATCATTGCTTCATAGGCAGTGAAACCTTATCTGCTTCGCTATATCTATATGCACCCAGGATCCTGCAGCCTTTGTTGTAGATCATACTGGTTACGCAGTCGCGGCTACTGAAGGAGATCACACCCTGATTGCTGCTGATGATTTCATTAAGTCTGACGTGATTCTGGGAAGCAAAAGAATTGAGGCAAGTCCCACGTTGATTGACTCAACTTTTGTTACGCACAATAATACTCAAGAGTTAAGCAATTAACATATGTGAGTAATAAATTCGCAGTTTATAAATGTGATTGTTTGTCAGCACTAATGTCTGAGCCTATGAAGCTCTCTATTTTTATTCTCTTTTTATTATTAATGTTGGAATTTTGCGAACAGGATTTATGTGTGTTTTGAGTGGGATTTATATTTCTTCTAACTAGCAGTAAATGATAGATTACCGGAATATGCTCACTGTACATCACATCCTTCTGTTCTTATTATTTTTTGATAAACATGTAACAGGCTCCAGTTCTGTTTCGGGGGATTGGTCACTCATTGAATCCTTCCAATAGCCTGGTAACGTGCCTTTATCTCCGTTGCTTTGTTGACTTTAATTGTGGAAACTGTATTGATGCATTTATATTCAAGTTGTTTGAACTCTGGTTACTCATTGATATATCCACTTTTGTTTGCGACTTCAGGTGTTGAAAGTTCTCTCGGCATCTCCATCAGCCTATTCTGCCAATCCAATATCGAAGTTGACAAATCCTCCATCTCTTACTGGATCTTCTATCTCATTAGTTTCTGTTGTCCAGGTGAGTCAATGGTTTATTTTCTCTTGACTGTCCTCTCTTGTGGTTGTCCATGATCATATTCTTCCTTATCTATTACTGTCTGCAATTCTGCATATGTTAAGTTTGTGATTTCGATCGTATATGATCTTTCTTATCCATTTTCTTTTGGAATATTGTAAATTCCTGTAGATAGACCCAAAAAATTTGAAGGAAATCATAAGATGTAACTATCTTTTCCTGTTCTTTTATTGATGAGTATCTTATGGTGGTTATACCCATCAATTCGTTGCTTGCTCTTAACATATGGTTAATGGTTTGCAAAAGATAAATTCTTATCATATGCATTAACTATCCCTTATTCTTGTTATTGTCCTTTTGCAGGCAAGAAATAATGCTCGAATTTTGATCTCTGGCTCATTGAGCATGTTCAGCAACCGGTATGAAAGGATTGCTTGCTGATCATGGTCTTTTAAGGTGTAGGCTAAATTCTAATGACACAAGCTCTGTTTTGTTCTTCAGATTTTTCAGATCCGGTGTGCAAAAGGCTGGGAGTCCAATCAAGTGAGTAAAGCTTCAAACTTTGCCCCTCCTTTTGTCTGGAACAACTTTTTGCTAGCTGATATAGAAGCATTCTTCTCTCTTTACACATTGCCACAACTGAGTTTCTTGTTGACAGTTTGTACGATACTTTTATATTCAACTTATAGTGGCAAGTGTTTTGCAATCATGGTGAACGATTTTTTTTTTGGATCAGACATGACAAGTCGGGTAATGAGCAGTTCTTGACTGAACTGAGCAAATGGGTTTTCCATGAAAAAGGTCATCTAAAGGTAAGGAAAAACAGTCTTTCAATTCTGCTGCCATTATTTCCGGTGATCAACGTTTGCATCCTTATTGTTAACATGTTTTCTGATTCATGCATTGACATTAAGGCTGTAAATGTGCGACACCACAAAGTTGGGGAAGTAGAAGAACCAGCCATTTACAGGATCAATGATGATCTGGTAATTTAATTATTACTTAAACGCTTGTATATGTAATGTTTGTTTGCTGAAGTTGAAACAACAATGTTCGTTGTGGCTTACATCTCAAATCCTTTTGAAGGAATACTCTGTCGAGATTTATGAATGGTCTGGAACAAGCTGGGAACCTTACGTAGCTGATGATGTTCAAGTCCAATTTTACATGATGAGCCCCTATGTCTTGAAGACTTTATCAACTGACAGCAAGGTCACTTCTGAAGATCTTGTTTCAGTACTCTTATATTCTTCTGTGATGAACCATTGAATGTAATACTCTATTTTTTGTTCTTTCAGGGTCGTTTTTTCACATCCTTTAAAGTTCCAGATGTGTACGGGGTTTTCCAATTCAAAGTTGAGTACCAAAGACTTGGATATACAAGCTTATCTCTATCGAAGCAGGTAATTGGATCCTCTAAATTTTTAATTCTCAAGGACTACATCTGTGTCTTTATATATGTTGACGTCTTGGTTAAGGACTGGATCGGTTAAACTAGTCATATCAATAACCGGAGAGAAATTTGTTACAAGATCAAATTTACCCTTGCCTTTTGCAAGCTGTAGTTGTAAAATTACTAACGTTTATTGTCACTATCCATTAGAATTATAATATTAGCTGTATTTGTGAAGGCCATGTTTAAAGAATTTTTGAGTGCTGGGATTAGAGTTATACAGAATCTTCTGATAATTGTCTGATTGTTGAATGTGTTACCATGAATTATGTTTGTAGCCATGATTCATTTTCAATATTGTTGAGATTACTGAATAAGAAATGATTCATCTTTGACTTTTGTGTGCAGATTCCTGTCCGTCCCTTCAGACACAACGAATACGAAAGATTTATACCAGCAGCTTATCCTTACTATGGAGCAGCATTTTCAATGGTGAGGATATCTCTATGCGAAAGATTTGATCTTATTTATAATGAATCTTTTAGATTTTTCTCAATGGTTTTCATGTAACATATAATTTTGGATATTGTGTTGCAGATGGCTGGCTTCTTCGTCTTCACTGTTGTCCATCTTTACAATAAGCCGACGTAGACCTTTTTTCCATCAAGTTACTGCATCTATATTAATGTCAAACCTAACTCGTGAGATTGAAAATTTTGACTAGGCTATGGTATCAGAAGCGGATGCTTTATATTTATTATAAATGCATCACCTTTTTCCTTGCGTTAGTTTGATCATATAGCAAGTGTACTGTTTCTATTTTATTTTTCTAGATACATTTGAAAAGCACGATTAGCTTCTGCCTCTGTCATGGGTAGGCTTCAACAAAGTTGAATCTCTATTTGAATTTTTAGATCTTTTAATTATAAAAATTCTTATATATAATTGAGTGAGATAAAGAAAAGTTCTCCACGTTCCTTATCCTATTTTTTCCAAAAATTGAAAAGGGGACACTAAAATGAGCCGTAAATGCAAGGACATTGGATCGCTCAGCTTTAGTAGGAGATCATAGTAGTACTGATGTTTTTTTATTACCATCAGCTAAGTACTAATTAGCTTTTATGAACAATTGTCTCTTTTAAAACCTCATGAAATAATTTATTAGTAATTTTTTTTATTGAAAAAAGCCTTATATGAATATTTTGTCAACTAATGGTAAAAACTAAAAATTATCCCAATTAGTCGCCAATTTAGCTGAACGAGCTCAGGCGAAATTTAAGCTGATCAAGGCCTTGCGAAGTCTTTCAGCATTGCCCAAAATAAGTTGACTTTGGACATTGTCTGATGTTCAGGGTTATAGTGCAATTTATGAAAATGACATGTACTGATCCTTAACTCCCAATGTGAATAGTGATTAACTCTATAAAATAGATTTCCCCCAAAAAAGTAAGATATTTTGAATTTTGAGATGACACTAAATGAGTCATTCAATCATGACTTTTAAATAGTCACTTCCTATGAAATTTAAATATTTCTACTTTGTTAATGTTATAAATATTATATTGGGCTATGTTCGTATAAAATTTTAATGAGTTACATTATCTATCATGATTTCTCAAAGAATTATATTATAATTTATCAATATATTGATATATCAGTAAATAATATTATGACAGGCAAGTTTATACATTTTTCGCAAGTAATGTTTTCTCAAAGAAGATTAGTACGGCAATGTGCCAAGGAAGAAGCTTTTGCAACAAAACAGAATAAGATAATTCCATACAAGAGAAACTGATTGCAATAAGCTACATTTATTCAAAAGATTAGAACCTAGAAAGCATATCCCCAAACGACAAATTAAGCTAAAACATAACGAGACAGCAGCAACAGGCAACACTGAGAAATGAAAATCACACTAACATCACATGAAATTATTGGTAATCACACTACAAGCAAAGTGAGTGAGGTTAAT
>JANTPZ010005237.1:0-16657 GCA_025593235.1 Vachellia pachyceras | reverse complement strand
GTGTCCCAGAGATATGACCCCAACTTTGCTTTCAGTGTGTTGACTCCATGGCGATGGCTTCTACCGAATACTGTTGCTACCCACGGGCATGACAAGATGTAATATGGTTTGGTTACTTGGTTTCCCAATTAAAATATACTCACCTTTCACTCAGCCAATTCTTTCCCTGCCTTTTTCTTCTTGTTTGCATCGCTTTTTTGCTGTTTGGTTTCCAATTTTTCTCCACTCATTCCTCGCACACCTTCTCCCCCTTTGGAAAAAGGTTGGATAGAAAGGGAAGCGTCTCGCATGCTTATTCAATGAATGTGATTTGACACACATTGTAGAGGTGGAAAAACGGATTGACCCTTTATGTCTTCCGACCTGTTTGACAAAAAAGGGTTTAATTTTGAAGTCTGGCCATTGAATTGGCGGATCCAGGTTGGCTCCCATGCTTGATTCAAAATCACGAGTCTGGACCTCAACTTAAATGGGGCTAGACCCGTTTTTGCGGCTGTACAAGTCTACCGGTGAGTGAGGCTAGTGCAAGCTTTGTTATGATGCAAGCATTACGATTGGTGGCGGGCGGGGAGGTTGGAGAGTCCTGAGAGTCAGATCGAATGCATTCATGAGGGATGCGTCCCTGATATACATGTGTGTGTATTTGTATGCGGTGGAGCCAAAAACTTCGTTGTGGAACTGAACTAATAAGAGCGGACAAAGTTAGGGGTAATCATTAATGGAAATGGTAAGTATGATCAGGTGTTAAAATGGATTTGAGTAGGTAGAAGACATTTGCTTTGAAAAATGAGGTAGAAGACAACTGCCCATCTATCTTATCTAGTAGGAAGAGCAGCAGATAATGAGCACGCGCCAAAAAACCTAACCGAGCGGCCTCTTTATATATACATATATGTAACTCAAATCATTAGCAACGAATCATAACGAAACACGGCCCGGCATGCCCCTGCTGCTGTATCTGTAAAGCATTGTTTGGGAAGGCTTGTTATTATTTATATATTGTAGGTGCATGGGGATGTGCGAGGCCGGTGGAAGAGGCAGAAGGTTTGAGAAGAAGGTAGTGGTCCAGTCTCCTCTTTACTGCCTTTATAAATGAGGAGACCAATGGAGGGGCCCCACGTGGGACGCCAGGTCAAGTCTTGCACCAATAGAATAAGAGGGTGAGCTCTACGGGCAACTGCCTCCGCCCTGGCCCCCTCTCCCTTCCTCCTTTTTCTGTTCCTGCGGGTTTGTTGGGACTTTTGCCGGCTTCTGCATGCCGTGGGATCTTCCACTGTGTTTGTGTCGGCCAATCGGACCGTCCCCAATGGCCGCGGCAGGAGGGAACCATGTTTGTGGATGCTGACGTCACACGTACGCAATACCCCCAACCCCAACATGAGAGGATGGCATCGGATTGGAACATCTCATGTTTCATGTTGAACTCATTTTTTCTAATCTTTGAATTCTGTTAATCACAGACAACCTATTTACAAAACGATGATAACAGAAGAATAAGAAAACTGAGAGTTGCTCAGTAGGGAGAGGATGGCGTGGCGATCTGACGGGCTGCTCATATCATATGCATCTGTCCCCAAAAAAGCAAAAAAAAAAAAAAAACCCTTCTATTAGTTAACCCGGTCCCTGGTTTTAGTCTCCACCAGTCTCTACAGGCTCAGCCTTTTTAGAGTTTGTTTGAAAGTTCTTTTAAGAATATCTTTTACTGATTGAAATAAAATCTAGGTTTTAAAGAATATATTTTGGAGAGTGGCTTTATGGATTTCAAGGCAAAACCTATGTTTTAATACGTAATTATGTTTGAAAAATTATTAGTTTTTACGGATTCTGAGACAACAAGTACGTACGAAACATGAAAGAAAAAGTTTATTAGGATAGAGGGTGTGATTTGATAAGAAAATAATTTTTTCAAAACTTATGTTTCAAACCGAGGTTTTGTATTCAAAATATTTTTTTTTAAAATGTGAGCATTTAAATAAAACCTAGATTTTAGAGTAAAACCTACGTTAGGATGAGAAATCAACCAAGGTGTTAACCTCATTGTAGCAACTGCCCAGTCCTTCATACACAGGCGTATTTATATTACTCCCTGCTCTACAATATAACGCATTTTCAAGATAATTATTGCCTGTTTTTGACTTTTACTTCTTGCAGAAAAGAAAGAGGTCACGAATTTAGAAGTTCACATTCTTTATAAAGATAAATAGGTGAGTTATTTCTGTTTAAGATACATTAAATAACTTAGATGGCATTTATTCATCTGCGTGCATCCCAATGTCACATTAAATCTAGACAGTTCATTTTTATTTGAACTTTTTACAAATAATTAATGTATTGAATATAAAATTTAAAATAAAGATAATCTCTAAACCACAAGCACCACCTCCTTAAAAATAACATTTTCACTTTAAAAATGGACCCTTAGCTTTTAAAAAAATAAAGTTTGAACAGTCAAGATCAAGTCGGACAGTCTTGATCCTATGAGTTTGAGTGGTCGGAGCAGCCCATACGGACAAGAGAGAAACAGGAAATCGAAGGAAGATGGAGTAAGTTCATAGGAAGGCCGGAGATTAAGAAGGGTTGGGGTGGAAAGAGAAGGAGGGGAATGGGGGCTGAAGGGACAAACAATGAAAGATGAAGGCAGTATCGTTTTCACAGTCCCATGTAGGATAAATCATGAAAGGGCTTGTTTAAATAGTCTATTGGGACAATGGATACAAATTCTAAGGTGAATATGTGAGAGGAATTTTGACCCTCCAATCGTAACCCAAAAAAAGCTCTCTCTCTCTGTCACGCACACATATGTATATATGCATCGCCCATCATCAGTAACTCGGTAGGATCACATACATGTTGCTATCGTCATATTGTCAAAAATGTTTATAAACATTTATAATCATATTTAACAGTGTTTTTTCGTAAAACGAGATAATCTCCTCCACATATTTATCCCGATTTATATAAAAATACTTATAAATTTTTTTTCACCGCTTTGTTAAGGACTATTAAAGGAGAGGCGTAGGCTCGATCACTTGTACCTACACACCATTCTGCCCCTGCCCTTCTTCCCTTCCCTTTTATTACCACCTTGCCCTATCACTGCTACTGTTCTTCTTTTACCTTCCTTCCAATGCCGTCCTCACCAATCACCACCATTCCCTCTTTTCTTAAAATAAACAACTAAACAGCATCTAAATTCAGTTCATTGCCTGCTCTTTAACTTGCCTGACATTAAGGCGGCACTGACATTGGGGTGTTTAGAAAAGCTTTAACAGTATTTTTTTATAAAATGAAATAATTTCATTCACACATTTACCTTATAAATGGTAAAATACTTCTCAACCGCTTTACCAAACGGACTCATTAATTAAACATCACCCCTGCCCTCATTCTTCTGACAACAGCTTCTGTTGGGGTAAAAAATATAATGAGACCAGGTCTTGAACCTTGAGGAAGGCAGTTCCACTCCCATATAGCCCTATTCACAGCAATCAAATGGTTTGGAAACTATTTTGGAAATAGCTTTTACAGATTTTAAAGTAAAATCTAGATTTTGGAGAATTGATTTTGGCAAATAGTTTTTACAGATTCCGAAACAAAACTTAGATTTTGAAAATTGATTTATGTTCGGGAAGTTATTAGCTTTTATGAATTATGAGGAAAAAAGTAAGTAGGAAAGAGAAAAGAGAAATAATGAAAAGTATGAAAGATGAAAGAAAATAAAGAAAAAGTATGAAAGAGAAAATAGACAAAAGGAAAAAAGGAAAGGGGAGAAAGGAAAAAGTATGAAAGAGAAAACATAGATTTCAAACTGAGATTTTATAATAAAAATAGTTTTTCTGAAATTTTTTCATGTTTGGATGAAAATTAGGTTTTGGGTCAAAACTTAGATTTTGTAATCAAACCTAAATTTTGAGAATAGCTTCCAAACAAATCTTTAAACGTGGCCGGTTTCCATCCACATGCGGACTCCCAACACTCCAGCTCCGGTTAGCCTCCCCTTTTTCTTCAATTTAGATACGGAGGGAAACACACCGAACATATTCATGTTTAGATTTGAGTCAAACCTGTGAAACTCTGTAAGTTGATCTTTCGAAACCCACACAAACATTTAAACTAGTTTGGACTATTATAAAATCTAGAGTTCAGACGGGGTGACACAATAGATCATTACACAGGAAGGAATATAGGGGAAAGGGAGTAATTGGAGAACTCAACGACTGCAGTGAAAAAAATGATGGTATGACTTCCTATTTATAGGAGTAGGTTAGGAGCATTTTGGTAACTAAAAATGTCGACTACCATTATCAGCTAAGAGATTCTCTCAAACTCTCAATTGATTAAATCAATTAAGAATATAAATAAATATATTTATATTCATTTTATAATTAATGATAAATTATTTAAATGCTATAATTTATATATTTAAATAGACATTTATTTGACTCATAACTGAGTTAGTATTCTATCTTTTATTTGATTATTTTCTTATTAATTAAATACTTAAATTAATTAATGATTAATATAAGGAATAATTCGAATGTCTTGATTTCATTAACAATCCATATTCATAAGGGATAATTTCATTTTCTTGATATTAATTTTTTGATAGTCAATTATCCACATTTTTCTTATATGATCAATCAACTAATTAATCTATTAACTAGGAATTATTCGTATTTCCAAATTAACTTATCCGGTTCATCAAGGGCGGATACCGACAGAAGAATCCAACATTCAATATTAATGAACTTGACCCTTTTGTTTTCTCTTCTTGCTGTTGGATCAGATTTCAATCCACAGGAGAGAAGGCGTGTTCAAGGGTTAACGGAAGCGACGCTATTCAGGGAACACTGCAAGAGGAGGCCTCCTCAAAAGCTGCTCGCATGTGTCATGACTTACAGAGTTCGACTTTATGTATATGCCACCATGAGCAAAGGGAGAAAACCACCAGAGTAAACAATTAAAGGGAAAAGACGACTTGCCTAACTATTTTAGATTTGAACAACTTTAATTTATGTGCAATGTACGTGTCTGCCTCCGCATGATCCTAACACACACACACACACACATTCAAATATTGTTGTAAACGACAGAAGCAAAAGCCAGGCATGATAGGTTGCTAAATTAAAAAAACACTAGACAGTGACGTTGAACAGGATATCCTAAGTTAAAAACTCAGGAATAGTATAATTTGTTTTCTTAATGAAATGATAGAAGGCACTAACATCAATTTCTTAATTAAAGGGGTGTGTTAATATTATATATAAAGAAGTAAAGAACTGGGAAGTATAAGAAAGTGACGGTGCATGAAAGATACTTGAGTGACACACTTTAATTATATACGTATTTGTATAATGGAAAACAGATCTCCCAGCATTACGAAGCTAATGAACAGAAAGGCCTTTTTAACTCACTCAAATTGTGATTTATTCGCCCAACAATGTCATGCGCTGCCTTGCCGGCGAATTGTCTCACAGATTCGAGAAAATCAAATGTTAGATGGAATTTGCTCTTTGTCATTGTTCTTCTTTATTGGATTCATGGGTTTGTAGCATCTGTGCTTCGGGGAATAAATGAAGCTTTTATTTTAAGTCGGAGTGCCTCGAAAAGCAAGTACAATTCCGGGACCCTCGTTTAATATTATATGAAACCCGCCTTATTCCTTGACAGAACCACGTAGCGAACTTCACCAACAAGATCGGTGATTGAACACATTGGATGGGGTTCTGACGGTAGAGGGTCGTTTTCCTCCGATTCATGATCACTCTCTGAATTTCCTTTTGTTTGATCGCCTCAGGTTAATTTATTGACATTCCCCTCTCCATCAGGGTGATTAATATATTTTTAAATTATAATTTCGGCTTGCGTGGTCAATAAGATATTGAATAAAGTGGTGCATAGATATTTTGTATTGTGGAAGAATAAAGGATAAGTTCGTTCTTCATATTCAGAGTTTGTTTTATTATTGGGATTCCCACTATTGATAATTGAGTTTAAAATGGGGAGAGAATTAAAAGAGTGAAGAAGAGAGATGGAGAGAATGGTTCTTGGCGAATTGTGAAGCAATAATAGAGGAGGGGGGGCCTTTACTCTTGTCTGTGTGATTGTCTATCAATGATGAGATTCCCGGCCATGTAAAAATACAATTAGGGCAACAGTATCCCCACACATGTCGTCACACTCAAGCAACTTTGCCTCTTCCCCGTTTTGCTCTCTCACCTTCAATTCCCAGACATATAACCAATGAACCGTTCATTTCGCCATTGAATAGGTTGCAGTATGTGCGTTGCAGATCGCCTTCCTCCGCTCTGTAAATTATTCTACTGCGCAAGCAAAGTCCGCTGGGCTGTGGTTGGAAGTCTTCCCTTGTTGACATCTGTCACATATGGTCATTTAGTTTATCAAACTCATTAATCCTGAATGATTGGATTGGATCAAAATGAAATCTTCATGGTAGTAGCAGCAATTAACTTACGCGTTCTTCATTTTTTAGCGGCTGAACTTGCACTTGAGACTCTGCAATTGACTGTCTTGAACCTTTGTCCAGTACAAGTTTGTGTCGGAGGATGGTTTAAAAAGACAGATGTAAGTGGAATGCTATGATTCGAGCGCGCAGGCCTCGTCAGTAGCTTTTCATTTGAAAGGCACATAGGGGGCAACCATTAACTTTACAATCAAAGAATCAATCACACAAATTTATCATATGTTACGGATGGGACTTCATATTCGGATCGCCATCCTATCAATGTCAATTTTGAGCCGAGTAACTAAATATCAACTAATCTTTAAGGGCCTCAAACATCTGGGGCCTGGGACATCTGTGTCCATCGATTCATTATGCCCAAAAACAATTTGTGGGTTGGTAGGCTTATGGGCCTCCATTTCAAAATCATTTTCTTATGAATTTTGGGTTGAAGTCTCAGTTTAAAATAGCGCTGGAAAAACGGGTTCAGTTTGCCAACCCGCGGGTTGAGACAAATGGCAACCTGTTTTTTTTTACTTTTTTTTTAAAAAATTAACCCTGTTATATTTTAATAGGAAGAGAATGATGTTTTAATAATTTTAAATATTATTTTAAACCTTATTATTTCATCTTAAATGTATATTTTCTTTGGAGATTGTTGATTATATATTATGTTTTTGTATTATAAACATTGTTGATTATATTTTTTAGAAATGTATTGTATTTGTCTTCCGAAAAATCAAATAGACCTGATAAATTGTATGTAAATTTGTTGCATTATTTTTTAAAAAAAATTTCAAGAAATAATAATAATAAGTAAAATTTAAAAATGGAAAAAAATGTGGCGGGCCGGCGGGCCGCCATTTTGGCAGCCTGTTTCCCATCACTAGTTTAAAGTACGATGAGCAGCCCATTTTGGTCCAACTTGTGGGATTGAAGTATTAAAACCTGCGTTGGATTTTTATTTTATACAAATTGAGAAAATTATTTTTTAATAACTATTTTACCAAGTCCGTCAAAAGAGGTTATTCTCTCGACAAATCAAGATTTAAATTTTTATTAAAAATGGACCTACGCTTAGTGTCCAATAGTTCCTTAAGCATCTACCAAAGGTAAATCAAATTAAAGTACTGGCTGAAATAGAAAGGAAGACAACTGCTCGAAATTCTCCCCTTCCGTGCATGCATGATCAATTCTGGCCATCAGCGATTTCCTCACTTTGCTGCTTAGGCAAGTTTGTTTACAACACTAACCTTTTTTCGGTGCAAAAGCTCTACTTCAACGTGAGTACGTAGATTAATAAATCATCAACATTAATGAAAATTTTATGTTATACTGCACTCACATGAAGAAGAGGCTACTCTTCAGCCTTCAGAGACATGGAGTTAGTCGACCATTTGCGGGACATAACATAGTGAAAGCATATGATCGAGTCAGATCCTACTATGCCATAGTGGCAGCTGACAAGGATAATAAACAACCCAACCAGCTTGTTCAGATCGTTATCAGTCAGTAATAAATTGGGAATATATTACTCCTTGTTTGGTATGAGGACATGTTTTTCTGTTTCCTTTTCAGTTTCATGACTTTTGAGTTCGCGAGTGAAATAAAATATTAATGCAGATGGGTCATTATCAACTACTTAATAACTGTTTCTACTTATATTCCTCTTGTCCCATCTTCTTTTCTCAATTTTTTATCTTCTGCTTATATATGTGATTTCAGACTTTCAGTGCAATGGAGCCACTTTCAACTTTTCTTGATATTTTATTCAAGACCCTATGGAAGTGCAGTTTTGTCTCAGGTGATGGTTCGGTTCTGGACTGATTCCATTTCTCATTTTCTAATTATTCCCCCATTTAATTTAACGTCTCATTTATACATATGCTTAATTGAATTCACACCAGCTTCATGAACCTGATGCTAATTTAATCGCCTTAAGCATTTGATTGTGTCGAATACAATTATTTAATGCCTTGTTTTTGAGCTTGGTTTCGTCGTAATAGAATATAGAGAGCTACGGAAAATTCATACACAGGGAGCTGATGAGACTCTTCGGTGATAAATGCTCTTGCATATAATTAGCATGCGTTGTCATCAACATCAATTCACTGGTGAACTTAAAGTCAGCTTATACAGATGGCTGTTTGACCCACACATCTTGTCCCCACTACAAGCTAGAAATAATGAAATATATAGACCATACAGAGAGGGAAGGGAACGCTTGTCTCACTCACACACAAACCTTAGCAGACTTACTCTCTTGTTTACTTTTAATTTCCTTTTTATCCAACAAACAAAATATTCTTGATCGGTCTAGAGATTCTTAGTATTCACGTCACATTCTTTCTGGGTGTTCAAGGGTCCCCCCCACTGTGTGTAGTTGCTCAATTTCTGATTTATGCCTTCTAATTTTTTCGCTTTCAGAGTCTGTTGTATTTTGACACACACAATATTGTCAGTACAAGACATGTTGGGTTAAGACTTGAGCAAAAGATTTTGTTCCAGCACAAAAGAGAGAAAAAAGAGGTGACTTCTTTGGTACACTTGAAGGAGATGTTAGCGCTGTGTGAAGAACGACTGGTACAAGCAGCATAACAAAGAAACGTTACACACATACGTAGATATATATACATAATAGAATCTACAGCCAAACGCATAGTCCGATTCTTGATTTAAGAGATGCAGTAAAAAATACCTGTAATTTGATTGTATAATAGAATCTTCTAGTATAGTTGAGTATGTGCTTGCTGCATGGCAAGGAAAGCTTAGGTCTTCTACTATGTATCAATCCACACCTCACAGCAAAATGGGGAAATACTGTGACACGTACACACCATTTCATCCTGATCTCAGTGGGGGTGAATTCATAAAGCTTCAGAGTGATGGGCTTCTGTGTCCTTATAATTATTAAGAATTGCCTCTGGGCCAAAATATATACATCAGAAAAAAGCTTAGCCAGAAACAATTTTAATACACATGATGCCGCTGTGTCCTTATAAGTTATAATTATTAAGAATTGTCCAAACTTTTTGTTTGTATAAATATGAGCAAAGGAGGGCTTTCGTCACTGGACAAGCATCTCAACCCTCTCCTTTCTATCCAGTCACTCAAATCTTACACAAATTGGAGATCTGGACAAGCCATGGATATTGAATCGGCAACGCAAGTTAAGGATTGCGGGGTATGTGGTCGTTGGTGGGGTTACCTCAAGCCGTTGCCTGAGAAATCCAAGTCCAAGTTTCTGGACGTCACGAGCAACATAAAGAAGACTGCACAAGCTGACCCCAGGCGAGTAGTTCACTCGTTCAAAATGGCACTGGCCCTCACATTAGTGTCCTTGATTTACTACGTCAGGCCTCTTCACGATGGCTTTGGTATTGCTGGAATTTGGGCCGTCCTCACCGTGGTCGTCGTTTTTGAATTCACCGTAGGTAATGATTAATAAAATTTGCCACCATCATCTTGCGCAGCCTTCACTGTCAAATAAGAGTATGAATTCACAAGTTCAAGAATATATATAAAATGCCTTCGATTTTGTTCTTATTCAGGTGCCACTCTCAGCAAAAGTATGAACAGAGGATTTGCTACCCTGTTGGCTGGTGCTTTAGGGGTCGGAGGTCAACACCTGGCTACTTGTTTTGGAGAAACAGGAAAACCTTTTGTCCTTGGGACCCTCGTCTTCATTCTTGGTACTTTCTTTCTCTGCATGCATTGATTTTGAGACCAGAACATATATAATGATATGAAGTGCTCTTGAGGAGGCTAATTAATTAATAGCGTTGATTAATTACGGCGTATATATGTTTGCAGCTGCAGGATCAACGTTCTCCAGATTCTTTCCTAGGGTCAAGGCAAGATATGATTACGCGGTGTTGATATTCATATTGACATTCAGTTTGGTCGCTGTGTCGGGCCAAAGGGTTGAGGATATTTTCGAGCTTGCATATCAGAGACTCTTGACCATTTTAATTGGGGGAGCAACTTGCATGGTCATCTCTTTATTCATTTTTCCAGTGTGGGCGGGCCAAGACCTTCACAAGTTGATTGCCTCCAACTTAGAAAAGCTTGCCAATTTCCTCCAGGGTAAAACTAGCAATCTAAGGCCTCTATCGTATTAGCTTTCCTGTTCTTTATTCATCATTCTGTCTAACATCGGTAAACCATATGTTTACAGGATTCGAATGCGTATATTTTGAGTGCTCAGAGGGCAAAGAGAATCCCGATAAGTCAGTTCTTCAGGGATATAAAAGTGTCCTAAATTCCAAAGCAAGTGAAGAGTCCTTGGTGAGCGTGAACGTCTTTGATCTCTTTATGAGTATTTTCATTCTGATGTAGATGACATTAGTATATATATTGATCTCCATCATGTGTACGATACCCACAAGCAAATTTCGCGTGGTGGGAACCAGGACATGGTCGTTTTCGCATTTGTCATCCCTGGAAACACTATGTTAAGATCGGGGCACTTGCTCGAGAATGTGCCTACAAGATTGAAACTCTCGACCGTTACCTTACCCCTGAAATCCAAGTATGTAATACTCTTTTCATGTTTTCCCATATTATATTATTTTAACTTCAATTCGATTGACCTCATACTAATACGTGTTTGGCTTAATGCAGGTTTCTTTGGAACTCAAAGGTAGAGTACAAGAATCCTGCTCGAAGTTATGCTCGGAAGCCAGCAAGGCACTGAAAGCGTTATCATCATCCATCCAAACAATGACGGACCCATGCGATGCAAGATCTCATCTGGAGAATTCCAAAGGCTCAATCGAGGATCTGAAAATTGCACTCGAAGCCACTTCGTTGGAAGACAAGGACCTGGTCGCTATTATACCAGTGGCTACAGTCGCATCAATGCTAAAAGAAATCATCAAGTGTGTAGAAAAAATCCATGACTCTGCTTCCGAGCTCTCCCATTTAGCCCATTTCAGGACTGTAAAACCCAATGCATGCCGTCTCCGTCTCAGCGGAGAAGCCACATCTTCTTCATCGAGGAATCGTAAAACCAGTTGTGGAGAGTGACGGCGCGGGCCATAGGGAAATGATCATAGAACACACAAACATGGACTCACTCCTTAGGGAAAAGAGCCAAACCAAACTCAGCCATTCTGCACGTAAATAATTGTTGTTGACTTGAGGAGGCGTTGTAATTTTCACTCCACCTTGTTTCTATCCTTGGCAACGTTGAGTGAACTAGTCTCCAACTTCGTTTTATATATATCCTTTGTACTCTGTCATCTGTAATATACTACAAGGGAGAGAAGCAAGCTTTCTCAATTTCTTCCCTTCCTATTATTGTACTCTTAATTTCTTGTATATATTTTCTTTACTTTCAATATTTCCACACTTTGTTCGTTCTCTTTTGTCTGTGTACACGGTTCCTACGTATATATGAGATTTTGGGGGGGGGGGTAAGGCTGGAATAATGTACTATCCACGATGAAATAAAGAAACCACATATCCTCTGGTATGTACATTGTATTTGCATTATTTGTTTGAAGCAAAAACAAAATTTGAACCCGTGCGTATATCTGTTTTAACCTGTCAAAAAAAAATGGTGGAAGGGTATATGCATGACTAAAGGTATATTTTAGAAATGCATGCACCAGTACAAAGACGCACCGGGCTGATAAAAATTAGTGCAGAGCTCTGCTGCACGTGATGTCCATGATTGGGTTCTCATTTATTATTATTATTTGTTTATTCAGTTTTACTAAGTCAAAGGCGTGAGGCTTGTTCACGTTAGTTTCCTATTTTTTAGGTTGATTAGTTTCCTATTATCTAGCTTCAATTTGAATAATGGGGATACTGGACGTTTGGCAGTTAGAGAATTATGTGGAAGTGGCTTATGACTTATATTATAAATCTGATGATGTAATCCTCGAGACAGCAGAAGAAATACAGAAAGTATTCTCCAATCTGATATCCAGCCATTATTATTTGCTTTCTCTATTTTGTTTCATGGTATCAGAGCCTGGTTCGTAAGTCGAGTTACGTTCGCTTGCAGTCATGGATGTTTCAAACGGAGGAAGTGTTCAGAACGGGATGGCGAAGCTTGTAGGCAACAACTACAAGTACTGGAGAATGTGTATGGAGGCATACCTTTAAGGTCAAGACCTATGGGATTTGGTAATCGGTGCTGACACAATTCCCTCTGATGTGCCAGAAAATGCCGAGTCACGACGAAAGTGGAAGATTAAATGTGGAAAGGCTCTCTTTGCCTTGAGGACATCTATCAGTAAAGAATTTATTGATCATGTTCGTGATGTTACCTCTCCAAAGGAAGTATGGCAAACTCTTGAAAGGTTGTTCACTAAGAAGAACACGGCAAGGCTATAGTTTTTGGAGAATGACTTAGCCATGCTAACGCAAGAAGATATGTCCATTTCTGAGTATTTCTTGCGAGTTAAGAGCATTTATGCTGAGATTTTAGAGATTGATGAAACTGAAAAGATCAGCGAAGCTCGTTTACGTCGATATCTCATTCGCGGCTTGAAGAAGGAGTACGGACCTTTTGTCACCTCAATTCAAGAGTGGCCAACACAACCTTCTGTTGAAGAGTTGGAGAATCTTCTCTCTAATCAAGAGGCCTTAGCGAAACAGATGGCAAAGGGCTATGAGACTGATGTTGTTCTTTTCTCAAAGGGACGATCTAGTATAAAGGTTGCCTCAAGCAACAAAAGCAAAGAGGAAGGTTCCAATGAAGAAGATGATGGTGACACACCTACTAAGAGGCATGTTACATGCTTTCGATGCGGAAAGACTAAGCATATAAAGAAATACTGCTGAGAAAACCTGTCTAAAGTGAATGTTGCATGCACGAGTGAAGAGGATGATCAGCTCAACTAGGATCACTGCTTCATGGTTGAGGTTGTTGGACAAAAATCAACTCAAGTATCTACAAATATTGCATACAACAAAAAGGAGGAGTGGATCATTGACTCGGGTTTCTCTCATCCTGTGACTGGAAATGACACCTTGTTCGCAGAAACACGTGAACAGCGTGGAGACCGAGTTATATTTACTGCTGATAACTCAACTCACCCAGTAACCAAAGAAGGCGTTGTGGTAATCGATGTGGCTAACGATGCACGCACAAAAGGTTTCAAGGTAGAAGATGTTTATCATGTTCCAGGTTTGACCAAAAATTTAGTTTCAGTTCCTCAAATTACTGAATCTGGACAATATGTATTATTTGGTCCTAAGGATGTTAAAGTGCTCGAGAATGTAAAGGAAATATCTGCTGATGTTGTTTTCTCTGGTGAGAAAAAGGGTACCTTGTATGTCATGTCAGCAGGTGAAGCATATGTAAAGAGAAGAAGCCAGACAGACAATGCTTTAATCTGGCATGCTCGGCTGGGCCATGTAGGTTACCAAATGTTGCAGCAGATCTCATCAAAACGACTGTTGGACGGGATGCCCATTTTAAAGAATGTTTGTGAAGATGCTATTTGCCAAGGCTGTCAATTTGGCAAATCCCATCATTTACCTTTCAGCAAGTCATCAAGTCGACACTCTGCAACATTTGATTTAATTCACATAGATCTGATGGGGCCAACAAAGACACCAAGCTGCAGTGATAAACGGTATGTCATGGTGCTAATTGATGATCACTCAAGGTTCACTTAGGTGAAGTTTTTAAATGAGAAGAGTGAGGTACTGTCCAAACTTGTGGAATTCAAAGAAACAATTGAAAAAGAGTTTGGAAGTAAGATAAAGTGTATTCGAAGTGATAATGGCAGATAGTTCATGTCTGAAAATTTCTTCAAATTTTGTAAAGAAAATGGTATTCATTGTCAAATGACGTGTCTAGATACTCCACAGCAAAACGGAGTCGCAGAAAGAAAGCTTGCACACCTTACTTCAGTGTGCCTATCCTGGTTGTATGACAAAAATCTTCCACGAGAGCTATGAGTTGAAGCAATGCAGTGTGCATGTCATTAACAAACAGGTTGCCTCCTTGGCCAGGTACACAAAAATCTCCCTTTGAAATTTTGTATGGTGAAAAACCGAACGTGAATTATTTTAGAGTGTTTGGTTTTGTGTGCTATGTTCATGTTCCCAAAAGCATCGGAACCAAACTTAACCCAAAAACAAGGAAGTGCGTTTTTGTTGGTTATGATTCTTGTAGGAAGGGTTGGAGGTGCATGGATCCAAAAACAAAGAAGTTCACCGTCTCTAGAGATGTGGTGTTGATGAGCTTTCAACATCATTCCCTGCCTCCATGTTTGTTGCTCCAGATAATGATGAAGACAATCCGGAGCATATGTTCTCTGAAACAAATCTACAAGCATCAAATGGTGTAGAGGAGGAGAATGAGTCACAGGGTGGAAGTACAGAACACAATATTCAAACTGGTAGGCGATCAGCAAGAGAGAAAAAGCAGCCACATTACTTAAGAGACTATGAAGTTAATAATTGCACCATGACAGCTTGCTTCCTTACAAAAGGGCTAACTATAGAAGAACCAAGGAGCTATGAGGAAGCGAAGGGCAATCCAGAGTGGGAACAAGCAATGCAAGAAGAGATTGATGCTTTGAATAGAAATGAAACATGGGACTTGGTAAATAAACCAGAAGATTGTGAACTAGTGACATGTAAATGGGTGTTCCGGCTAAAGAAGAAATCGGATGGTTCCATTGACAGGTTTAAAGCTCGGCTGGTTGCTAAAGGCTTCTCCCAAAGTTATGGATTGGAGTATGAAGAGACATTTAGCGCTGTTGCAAAAACGGTGACAGTAAGAACCATTATATCACTTGCTGTATTTAAAGAATGGAAATTGTGGTAGCTTGATGTAAAGAATGCTTTCCTTTACGAGGAGCTGGATCGAGAAGTATTCATGCAGCAAGCTCATGGATTTGTCTCAGAAAATTTCCCAGATCATGTTTGTCGCCTGAAGAAAGCATTTTACGGACTAAAGCAAGCTCCACGAGCTTGGTATGGTAAAGTTGTTCAATATCTTAGCTTTTGTGGATTCAAAATATCTGATTCAGATCCCAGCTTATTTGTAAAGTCAGAGTCAAATGTGCATTTGCTTCTGTTATTATATGTTGATGATATGATAATAACTGGGAATAATGAAGCTAAAATTTCAAAATTGAGAGATGATGTATCTGTTCGTTTTAACATGAAAAATTTGGGGGAGGTTGGCTGTTTTCTTGGTTTAGAAGTTGAAAGGTTAAACCAAGGATATTTTGTGTCTCAAAGTGCCTACATAAGGAGCTTGCTGAAGCGTTTTCTTATGGAGGAGTCAAGAGAAAAGGCTACCCCAATTGAACCAAATATGAAATTAAAAAGAGATGGAGGAAAGTTGTTGAAAGATCCAACAGGATTCAGACAACTTGTTGGAAGTTTAATTTACTTGACTATCACAAGACCAGAAATTGCATATTCTATAGGTGTTATTTCTTAGTTTATGCAGGTTCCAAGAACTTCTCACTTGGAAACAGCCAAGAGGATCCTACGCTATGTAAAGGGAAGTGTTGGATGTGGCTTATTGTACAAAAAGTGTGAAAGTCTTGCGCTAAGCAGATTTACTGATGCAGACTTGGCTGGAGATGCAAATGATAAGCACTCAACTTCATGTTATTGTTTCAGTATTGGGTCAGCATTTATCTCTTGGTGCAGCAAGAAACAAGATATAGTAGCTTTATCAAGCACTGAGGCTGAGTACGTAGCCACAACAATGGCAGCTCAAGAGTGTGTCTGGTTGAAGAGCTGATTGAAGATACAGCACATAAGGTTGACTATGCTGTGCAAATCAGATGCGATAATGAAAGTGCTGTAAAACTCGCATTAAATCCTATGTTCCATGCAAGAACAAAACATATTGAGGTGCTTCATCACTTTATACGGGAGAAAGTCTTGAGCGGAGAAGTTGAGCTGGTAGGTGTTCGTACAAATGCTCAGGTAGCAGACATATTTACTATGGCACTGGTAAAGCCAAAATTTCTAGCTCTTCACAGTGCACTTAGAGTTGTTGACATGAGCTTTGCACTAAGGGGGAGTGATAAAAATTAGTGCAGAGCTCTACTGCACGTGATGTCCATGATTGGGTTCTCATTTATTATTATTTGTTTATTCAGTTTTACTAAGTCAAAGGTGTGAGGCTTGTTCACGTTAGTTTCCTATTTTTTAGGTTGATTAGTTTCCTATTATCTAGCTTCAATTTGAATAATGGGGATACTG
>JANTPZ010005236.1:0-20291 GCA_025593235.1 Vachellia pachyceras | reverse complement strand
ACGATAGCTTAACAAGATCGACTGAATAAGACATTTAAGAATTAAACAGAAAGATGGCACTTCATAGTATGGTCTAAAATCTGCGAAGCATGAGATGATACTTACATGGAATCTGACGTCCCCAAAGAGGAACTATACCTTTGTACAGCCTGAAATCACCGGACATATCACCATTCATGCGTCTTAGCAAGGAGTAATAATATATACAACTACGACAACAGTACTAACTTATTTATAAGTTATAATCATACCCTAAAGGTCCTTCAGATTTCACAAATTTTGTAAGCCCGTCTGCAAGACCTCTAGCAAAACCAGGCTGCGTTTGGACTCGAACCTTTACTGCCTCAAATGGGCAAAGTGCAATAGCTGCGATAACCTCAGCAGATGCTGAACCAGCAAGGTAGATCAAGTTCTTGTATTTGGTGGCATGCTCTGGGCCAGCAATATCAGAATAGCATTTTTTGAAGAACTCGTAGAATCCAAATTTGCAGGCACCCTGAGCACTGTAACCAAGCAAGGTCGGCACCCAGCCCCTGAAAAAGCCACCTAACCCCTGCTCCTTGAGCATAACTCCAAATCCAGATGAGATACTCTTGTAATTTGTATGGTCAATCTGAAATTAACAATAAATCAACGCCAATATTTAAATCTGATTACATAAAATTGTTTTTTGTGCGGTGAACAAGTGAAATTCGATGTTTTGATGTTTTAAGTGCATAAATAAAAATGCTATGTTTCGTAATTCCTAAGCAAATAATAAAATTTAAGAAGACGGTGATAGTTCAAGGAACAGATGTTATTAACTTTAAATATGCTAGAAGCAAAAATGACTGAAATTCACTTAAAAAGTAATGTTAACAAAGGGTAAGAAACCCAAGTTATTAACTTTAAACGCCATTACTTGTACCATGAGTCCATGACAACTCAAGTGCGACGCAATAGTAAAAGGAGCTCCATAGTACGACAAAGATTAAAAAAAAGAAGAAGAAGTCTTCCCATATCCAGGTGTCCCCTGCTGATGATGCTTATCAATGAAGAATGGGAATGGAATATTAGGGGAGATATTATTAATTTTAATTATTTGTAAATTATAGTAAGAATTTAAAATAAGGTTAACAATTAGAAATAATTTAATTGCCTTTATTTTGAATTTAATCGTACTTTTTTTGGCAAACTTAATAGTAATACTTACTTTAGGTTCACATTGTCATTTCGTTGATTATACTAGTAATATTTTGTTTTTTTTAAATAAATTGAATTTATTAAGAGTTATAAGTAGCATTCGTATCAAGCGGTCATTAATGACAGCCTGGATCGATTATTAATAAACCTTTATAGGCTCATTAGCCATTAGTGTCTTCACCAGTCCACCGGATGTGAATTCGTGACCCTGCTCTCTCCCTATTCCTTCTCCTCCCCCTGTATTTCCCTCTACTACATTGAACCTTCTGCTTCTTCTCTCCGCCTTTCTCTATTCTTACTATTGATTCTACATCAACGTTTTTACAAGCACAAGATTAACAATCACTGGAACAAGGCGATCATAACTCGCAGATCTCTTTAATGAGCGTGCTAGATTAACATTCTTAATAAAGCAAAAAGAAGGCGCCGATACAAATTACCATGTGAAATTAGCACTAAACACCACAATGCCATAATCAAACACCAAGTATAAATCGAATTCCATTCGAAGCATAAGATCAAGAGAGAATCCTACCTGCATATTGCATTTGACTAAGTCAAAAGGAGTGACTGCCATGTGAGTGAGTCCAGAACTGAGGATTCCACCAACGGTACAAGTGGCAAAGTATACCGGTGAGTACAGGTCAATCTTGACAGGGTCACTCGGATCAGGAGTCACGAGTCTCTTGCTCGACGATTCAGTTTCAAAATTCGAAGGACAAGGGTGCCAGATGGAGGAGGAGTCGAGCATTTTCCGCAGAGGCAGAGTTTTCCGAGACGAAGCCGAGGAGAAGAGGAAGTTCGGGATCAGAGATTGGCGGTGTTTGCAATCTGAAGAATCCATTGTTGAAGTGTGAAGGAGGAGCAAGCAAACGAAAGCCTGAAGCGTGAAATGAAAGCGGGAGGAAAGAAGGAAAAGAGTCTCTCCCAACGGCTCGTCCCGCCTGACAACACTGTAGCTGCTTCCAGCCGTGCGAGCTCGAACGGAAAACCCGAAAAACGCCTCGTATAGTTGCGCGCGCGCCTTTGCGTCCCGTACGACCCTTGGGGCAATGAAAAATTAAAGGTTTCAATACAAAATGGTCATAAATAAAATAAAAAGTACATATTATTATATGTTTTATGAGTATGTTATAGGTTGTGTTTTATTTTAAATTTTGTATAAATGAATGGACGTTATATCATGTTTTATATTAAAAAATTAACATGTATCTTCTTCAAAACAAAAGTACAAAAACTAAATTGATAATAATCATGATAAAATGATGTAGAGGTTGTCTTTTTTTATATGTCCATGCTTTAATGGGTTTGTTTAGAACAACATTTTCAAAAATTAAACGTATGTTTAACAGTGTTTTTTCGTAAAATGAAATAATTTTATCCATATATTTACTTCGATTTACGTAAGAGTAATTTTCTACCGCGTTTTCAAATGAGTCCAATTTTAATGTGTAAAGAAAAATATCTTTCTATTAATTATATCAAAACAAATCACACACACGCACGCACGAGTTAATCTTCTTTTACGTTTTTTTGGGTGGCATGTTGTAGGCAACAGATTTATGATAAATAATTTAGTTTGTTTCTGAATAAATATTATAATACTAAATATTCTCTGATAAACGGTCAAATGAAAAAATGCTACATATTTAGTTTGTCTCTTTCCAAAGTCGCGCCATATGGATTTCATGAATCTGTGTGAGTGTGTGTGTTGGAAACGTCAATCACAGTCAGGGACAAGTGGCCAACCTGCCTCGTCTGTACAGTGGCCAGTGGCCAGCTAGCTGAATTCTAAAGCACATAGAGGATCACTAAGACAAAGGTGAAATAACGAGAAAATAAACCGCTACCTCCTTTCGTGTGGTCAATCAAATCACTCGTTTTTTAACCGCGGCTTATGGTCAAAACTATTTGCACTTGTTGGTTGGCCAGGGCTGGTTCGATTTAAACGTTGAATAGTATTTTTTTTAAAATAAAATAATCTTTTTTATATATTCATCCCAACCTACTTAAAAATACTTCCTTTTTATTGCATTTTCATACGGGGCCAATAGTCTTGGGAGTGTAAGGCTTTATTCTGGTGATAAAATCACATTTATTCTTCAATGGAAGTCTCTGGGAATCTTCACAAATTGAAAAGGAAAGCAATTCAGCTGTATAATTTCTTTTCCCCCTTCAATAAACCACTAATGAAATAGCAACAGATAATATCCAAATTTTAAGACACGGGAGTAATTGTTCCATCACGTAATTAAGCAGGCATGCCATTGAATATGGATAAAATTGAAGGGGAATTGGCAGGTGAAAACTATAACCCTTCTAAAAACAAGCACAGCCTCAGGCCACAAGTAGGCTTGTTGCCAAGAGATTACAGAGCAGGATGCCAACAATGGCACCTTCAGGATCCAATCTAGTTGAACCAGAAGTCTTCTTACCAAGAAATTCACCCGAACTTGGCGCCAATATCGCCGATGCATCTGCCTCCGCCGGACCTGTAGAACTCATAGGTCGATCAGCGGTCGGAGAGAGGGAAAACGAGGAAGCATCTGGCGAAGCCGCGTATGGAGAAGCTGAAATCCTAGGCTCAGTAGTTGAGCACAGAGGCAGTACATTGGCCAACAAGATTACCAGAAAGGCATAGGCAGCTAACTTGGTCGCAATAGCCATGGATTGCGGAGAACTCGAGCCAAACTTTTTTTTTTGGGAGTCAAGGAATGTGTGTGAAGGATAAGCAGTAACTGGTACACCAATATATCTCCGGCAGTGTTTATATGGGTCACTGATAAGGATCACGGGATTGCCCGGAGCTATAGTGCTTTCGTTGTCTCTTTGCATAGACATCTGTACGACACAAATCTTGTGCAAGTTCTGCTGCTGCTTGTGCTCAGAGCAAATAGTAACACATTTCAGTAAAACAAAAAATCTCATAAAATTCAATCGGGTTAATATATAGTGCATGTTTGACAATTATATTAAGAATTACTAAATTGAATAAAACTTCTCTCACATACTTATATCAGTTTGTATAAAATCATTCTCCCAACAAATTCTTAAACACAGATAAGTTTACCTAAAAAATTTCAATAAAAGCAATGTTTCCGTGACTTTTTTACAAAGTAATGTTAACGGAAATTTTTAAAATTATTTAAACTTCTTTAATTTCCCTAACTAGTTAATTAAATCTTATACCAACTATTGTGTATATATTACAAAGAAAATTTAAATTTAACTTAATAATTGAAATGTCTGTCGTACATGTATTATTAGGCTTACTCTACCACTACCTGTACCCAAAAAGCCTTCTGCTCCTGCTAGCAAGCATTATGAGTTTTACAGTAGAAGAGGAAAAAGGTCGGGCTTCAAGGTAAAAAGTCAAATGTATAATCATATAATTTTAATGGTTCGTTTGGTACGCAGAATTCATTTTGATGGATATGAATATAGATGTGGAAATGGATATGGATGTGAGGTTTAAAAATATGTTTAGTATGTCCTGAAAATGAGGTATAATTTTTAGATGAAAAGACCTAAAAGTTCTTCTAAATTAAAAAATCTGTTTTTTAACTTTTAAAACTACCTAAATCAAATTAAAAAATTTTTAGAAAAATTTTTAGATGGAATTATCAACATGGAATTGGAAATCCAAACTTTTCATGTGAAAATGAAAATCTATGAATTTGATGGAATTGACTTCCATGTGGAAGCCAATTCCAACATGCATGGATATGGAAATCAATTCCATTTTTATATCCATGCCTCCAAATTCCATCAAACCAAACGGGCCCTAAGGGAATTGTGGTAAATAAAGACTCGCCTTTTCACTTCTGTGGAGTTGAATTCAATAACAAACAATGAAGTGAACACACAAGGTTTCGGTTCAGACGACAAGACAGTAAGGCTCTCTTTCGAGGAACGTTAAGGACAATCAGCATTATTCGGAGGGAACTCCCAAAATTTACACTGCCCAAATCCATCAATTTACACCTGCAAATCGCATAATATAACCCTGCGGCAATGTTCTCAACGGAGAACTAAACTTTGAAGTGGATAAGCGACAAACCTACAAGATATAAAAATGTTTGATTATATTTTATAAGAAAACTCATGCAGAATACGTTGACAATTACGTGCTAGTCTCAGAGAACGTTAAGACTCCCCAAACGCATGTTCAACAATATTTTTTCATAAATCAAAATAATCTCCTTTACATATTTACCTCATAAGCCGTAAAAGCACTTTTCCAACACTTTTCCAGACAGGCTCTATATGCCTAGTCAAAATAGCAAAACATTCAAATAGCATGCAGAATGGAATACCTTAGTCGACTTAATAGCCAATGCTACAAACAGTAAAACTACTCACTAGCCCGCCCTTTATGCCTTATCAGCCTCCCCAGTGGGCAGAATACCTATTATAGAGTGGAAGATTTGTGCGTGTTTTTGCGCAGTTTTGGGCACACGTTCTAAGCATAAGCAAGACGGCCATGATAGGAAAAAAATGTTGAGCCTCAATGGTCAAGTCTCATTCAGCATTGAACTACACTAATTCTTATCTACCAAGAAATATCAGTCTTTTATATTACAACAGCATACATATTTATCCCTTTCTGTCACTAGAATGAGGATCCTAATCCATCAACCAAAATGGATTCTTTTTAAAAAAATAGTGAAACAAAGACGGGAAATGAAAAATGGATCAAGCCTCGTTAGTTGGTCTTCGAAGACCAGAATAGACGGCCTCCTGAAAAAGAGGATGCGAATCTTCTGTCAATACCTCTGCGTCCAACCTCTCAATATGGGGCCACATCTGCCAGCAAAACATCACATTGTCAGACACGATGCTAAAAATTCCAACAGACAATTATATGGCAGCGTAATAAGCAGACCAGTAGTATTTACTAGCAATAATATTTATGCTTATTGAAGGGGGAAAAATACCGCCTTGCAACAAATGCAAAATTACAAATGAACAAATAATGAATTGACACTGATATTCGCTTAATGCATTTTCCAAAGAACACACAAGGCTCAGAAACATTATTTAGGGAATGAAAGCCATGAATCCTGACAGCTGGCACACCAAGAAACAGACTGAAATACGCAGCAGCAAATCTGAGAGATAGCATGCTGTTCAATACCATAAAACTCAGTCAGACAACTGAAGTGGAAATTGCACAATACCTCAGCAGCGTACAGCCTAGAAAAGGCCTTTACATATCCCAAAGTAGTGATACACCACTGCTCTTTTTCACCAACATTATAAACATTCTTTGTCTTCCCACCATTTGATTGACTGCAGAAATGATAATTTAAAATAAAACAGAAAAATTGCCGTATTATCATCCAGATTCCAGATATTTCACATAAAAAAGAATTGAGCTATCATTTCATGGAGGTGCTGAAACCTGTTTTGATTTGTCTCATTTTCGTTGTCCAAGTCCATAGCTGATTTCTCTTCAGGGTCAACAGACATCTCATCAACATGCATAGACTTAAACTCATTAAGTGTTCGGGCCGCCAATGCTTCTGGAAGACGCTCCATCAACACATTTGAAAAGCTTTTGTACAATGAGAGAAATAATGCCTGTACATGTGAACAACAAATGCCCAGAAAATACAATGAATAGCAGAGGAGTAAATGCAAGGTAATCAGACAGGATTTTATGTAGGATTATACAAATCATAAAATAAGTACTATAAGATTTCATAGTTTACCTCATTTTCATCAGCTGCCCGAGCAAGAAGAGCTTCTTTAGCTTCTAAGGATTCTTGAAGAGACACCACTTCCTCCTTTGCTTTCTCAGCTCGAGATTTCAATCGGTTCAACCGCACTGGATTTTCTCCAAGAACTGGTTCACCATCTACTAGAGTAAGTTTTGACTCCGCAGCATCTAACTCTGCTTTTGCCTCCTTGGCAGCTTCTTCAGCTGGAGCAATACTCTTCTTAAGAGATAATATCTCTTTCCTTAGGTCAGAAATACGGTTAAATGTCTTGCTTACTGCATTTCTAAGAATCTGTTGGTGGGAAAACAAGAGAGGGAGGTGTTATGATCTGCATTTCTAAGAATCATAGTATGAGGTGTGTATGTAGACAAAATATAACCAAGATACAAAGAGACATTAAGATCTGTCTACAGTGATAATAATACCAGCTACAACAAAATGTAAAGTCTTTGACATTCTAACATGAACAAATGACCTATCTAAAGTAAACAATTTCAAATAACAATTTAAAAGCTAAAGAAACAGAATCAATAGGAGAAAGCATAGAAGAAAGAACTATAATCTATTTCAAATTATTGAGAATACCTCCCATGGACGATCTGAGGTATGAAACTGCTCAACATTTTCTGGAAAGAAGACCCATCTGACAATGGCTAAATTTGATACAAGCCTATAACCCATCATCCTGTCAATTGCTATGGCAGTCATTTGGGTATTACTCTTCCAGAAAGAACTCACTTCAGCTATCAACATGACTTGCTTATCCTGGTCAGGACATACTTTTGCAATGACTTGTCCATATCTCTCTAAGACTGTTATTAAATGAGTAAAGCTCTTAGATCCAATATTTAGAAGAGTTTGTAAGGTCACTCTGAGGGTAACTTCCAGGCCATTATTGGGGAGAACATGTTCATCAATCCATGCAATGATTTCACGGATAGGCACCCTCCCTTTAACCATGTTGTTGAGTTCTCCAGAAAGTAAATGTTCAGTGTTTTCTTTATCATCTTCCACAACGTATTTGAAGTTTGGTCCACCCTTTGGAGGAAGCAACTCTTCTAAACCAGGTGCATTTTCAATGCTCTGCACAAAATACCGTAAATAAAATTTATCATAAACTCCAAATTTCCAACTACCAAAGAAGAAATTCAATTAATCGATAAGATAGAAAGAGAGCACATTGTCAAAAAGCATAAAACCAAGTTACCGTTTCCTTTTAGTACGACGAAAAACCAGAACGTGGTATAACCCAGCTATATATTGCTATACCTGCTTAACTTTGTCCCAATATGACAACCTAACTTCTCTATCCAAAACTTCCTGAGCAAACACACGTTGTGGGGCCCACTTTGGGAGGTGTAGGACGTAAGCCCATTCTTCCCATGGCCATATGAACTGAAAGTTTGACCTGCATAGCAAAAACCATCAATCAAATCAAATGTTAATACTAGTCTTTCCCATCTTTCTATTTATACAAGTAAATTGTTCAACCTATTTGCAAAGGGGGAAGATTGTATAAACAAACAATGGGCAATCAGACGGCACTGCACCTCTTCCACTAAGCCTACTTTGCAGGTATGTTGTTAACACTAATTTGTGAAAAACAAAACACAAGTATGCTTGTAAAGACAGGCAGAAAAAAATAGTTTTTCTGCCTGTCTTTATATATTAACTTGATAAGTTCACAAAAACATGACAGAAGCAGATTATTTTTTCTCTAGACACATTTTATCTGATCACAAAGTTAGAGCTAGATCCACCATCATTAGCTACACAGCGCCCAATAACATGGACTGCAGAAATTTTGCATGCCCTATTCAACAAATAAACTCAACACACTCATGAAAAAGTCATTATCTTGAATGTCACATCCAGATACATAATTACTCAAATTAACTTGAGATTTTAAACTCACAAATGGTGGGAGAACCAAAGAATGAGGCGGATCCGACACTCCATATCCAAATCAGCAACCTTCTCAAACAGAGCTCGAACTGCTCCTGCTACAACTGCAGGGAAAGCTCCAGGAAGAGCCTTTTTGGTGTAGCCATATGATTATAGCAGATATAAAAGTCAAACATCCGTCCAAAAACGCTAATCAGGGCAACAATAATCACTCAGCAACTAGTGAAAGAAGCAAGAGTAATTCAGTCCAATAGTACCTTGCATAAATCTATAATAACCAGTGTGTAATATATCGGCTTGAAAGGCGGCTGGGGTAGCATCAGCAACTGCAAGGAAAACGCATATATCATTAAAAATTCTGTCAAAGGTGTAAGGAATAGTAATTCATTATGTTGACTATGATTAATTGACCGTTGATTAAGAGTAATTTCATTAGATTAGGATTAACTGCACATAACTAGGGAAATTTGGTAACTACTAGCCATTATTATGTTGTCTTAGGCTCTCACTACGTCACTATAAATAAGAAACTCAACAATCACAAAATGAAAGTATATGCAAGCTTGTGAAGTAATATTAGATACATAAAGTGTAGTAGGAAAAAAGTTCTAATATGGAGAAAATTATTATTAATATTAGTGGAAAAATACTGGACAAAATCAAAAAAAATAAATAATTCAGGACACCAAATTGAAGCCAAAGAAATCGTTTTTGTCTCAAATGAGGAGGAAAGTTGACTTCGAAAATTATGGCGTCGCTCAACTCACAAGTCTTTACTCATACAGTAAATCTTAGAAAGATCAAACATAGTTCAACCTTCAAATATGAAAAATTGCATCTTTTTTACAATCAAAAACCCTAGACCAACCGCCAAAAGGTTGTGTTAATGACCATGGTCAGCAAGCCCACAATGAATATTGCTACGGATACAACACATGAATATCCTTCAGATAATTTCTAATCCGTACCCCACTTGGTTTACTTATTAGCCCAAATGTGTAATCCTCTCTCCCTACTAAAGATATCAACTATCAAGAGACAGGTGGAAATGACTTGTTTTATGATCCCACGAAACATTGGATGTTACTCAAATCATCTTTCAGAAGTAATATAATTTGGAAGCTTCAACAGATAATTTTGCAATGCCAAGGGTTTAGAGTATCTGCATCAGAACAAATATATAGAAAATGTTTTAAGTTACAGTGTCATACCTGAGAGAGAATTGTCTCTGCCATGAGATACTCATATCTGAAGGGCACTGGTAGGCCAGCCATGAAAGAAGCACATTCCTTTCGACTAGCTTTGCATGAACCCAAATATGATAACAGTTAAAATTTAGTCAAGAAAAGCAAAACGTTATAGTCATTACACCTGCACTATTACAATGCTCAACAATTAAAGTCACCCGCTTGATTTTATTTTTGGAAGAAAATTTCAAGACAAAAGTAATGAAAGATAGATATACTAATTTGCAAAGATAGTGAAAAGGTAAATTTAATTACAAAAAACAAGCTCAAAGGTGCAGTGAAGCTCCAATGCCTCTGCATATGACCCAAGGCTCTCATAAAAGGACCATCAGCAGAACACTGAGAAGGAAGCCAAAAAAACTAGTCTATCCACAACACGATCAATAATAAGCATAACAACTTAATTTGCATATCAGAAACTCATCGGTCATCACCAGCTGAACAGCAGATCTCTACTATCCAAAGAAGCAAAATGAAAGAACAATGCCTAGTTTAGCTACATCTGTGATTTTATCAACTCCAAGATATCAAATGATTTTTTTGCTAAATACCGTTATACTGAAAAACAGATAGAAACAAGTGGGTTGTAGACTTTGGTGAAGCACAATACCACAAGCAACAAAATTAATTAAATAAAAGATAGCAAGTACAAACCAGCCATTGAAGAACAGAAGCACATCTAGGAGATACTCTTCCACAACAAATTGATCTATGGGCTGTATATCCTGCCACACATAAGATTTTATTAAGTTTTTCAATTGAATTCACATATATGATTTCGGCAAATTTGGAAGTCTGTAGAATTAAAATCTCAAGCTAGTTTAATTAGTACATACAAAATGCAATATACATATAAGCTGATAAACTTTGTCTACTATAGGAAGTAATCTGCCGAATCCCGAAGTAAAACATCTCAGGGAAAGTAAACAGACCTCAATTTTACTAGCAGGAAATATGTTAAGCCGACGTATTCTTTGTGGATACTTTAATTCTGCTTCATGCTTTTGTTTACCGTAAGCTAAGCCAGAAAGGATTGAAGGTGGGTTTGGTATGTTTGGGCAGCTTATTGGTCCCAACTCATGGGACTTCCCAGCAACCAGCTGGGCTTCAAATGAAAGATGAAGCCTTGGAACTACCAACAGAAACAGTACATGAAATCAAACTCTAAACGGGACACTAAAAGTCAAGGTGATGAAAAGTGATCAATGATAAAGTATAACCAAATGAAGGAATAAAAAATGACAAGGCAAAATGGCATCACAACGCATATAAGCTTCAACTTAATTCCAAATATGTAATCCAGGTTCATGAGCAAGCATCACAATATACACAGAATCAACTCAAGGTGTGAAGATAGGAATGCAATGTGCAGCAAGTCTTTGGTATTTTTTCATAACATCAATAAATCTTATAGATAACTTCAGTTTGATGAGCCGAACCTTGTCAACTCATTCAAAACATATCTATAGTGGCAATCCATAAAAAAGGGAAAAAACTTGGATGCTGCCTTTATATGAGCCCAAAAAAAATGGTTTTTTCGTGTGTAGTTCAACAGTAAAGACAGCATATCTAATGTATTTTCTCCGAGAAGATTACCACTGTCAACTTTCCATCCATTGCTAGATAAAGATTGTACTCTATCCCATAAATCTTCCAAGAAGTCCTGCATAATTGCTTTGAGAATATTAGAAATAAAAACTCATGTAAAGCCTACGCAACAAATTTTCAGAGAAAGAATCAATATAAAAACATAAAAGATAAAATAATGTGTTTGGGCCTCAACAAAGTCAATAATACCACATACATCATTCCCCAAAAAGAAAACAATAGTTCATTAATATAAAAATTTGAACAACCAATCCCTAAGGCATATTTACCCCTAAAAAACTACCTACTGTAGCATTGAATTCAGAAAGTGGGCCCTTGCAGTATAACCAATGCAATACATCTACAGTATTTAGAATATTACACTTCTTTAGACATGGAGTAGACTCATCCTAACAAACCACAAGAAAAGGAATTGCCCAACAAAAAACAGAGATATCATATGGTTAATAAACAAAATTAAGTAATAGCTAAGAACAAGCCAACCTTGTCCACAGGACTTCTCTCAGTCTCATCATTACTGTCAAAAAAGGATAAACCAGTGTCAGAATTGTGTCTTCTGATGCTCAAATAAGCTTCTATGCCGACAATTACTCTCTCAATCTCTTCGGGAACTTGCTGCAAATAGACATATGAAAGATGTAGGAATATTCACTGCCTTGAGTAAAACTTTTATACACCACATCCAGAAAGAGAACGTCTTTAACAGCTGCAGACGTTAAATTTCAAAATTGCCCTTCCAATGCTATCAAAATCACCCAACTACAGAGCCAACAAGCAAACAAGGTATTGATTGTGCGTGTGTGTGCACGCCCAGATCTTGCTGCAGCCAATAACATAGTTGGAACCATATTGCCCACAGGTGTTATATCATACGATGATATGTTACTCCAGGAGTTTGTTTAGTGGATAACTAGTTTAGATGTATTGAAAAATTGGGTTACAAATTATTTTTTACAAAATTTACAATCTAACTATTTTCAGGTCAAAAGTTTCATTAGAATTATATAGTCGTATCTCCTCTTATGTCTCTACACAAGCAGAGAAAATAGTTCAGTCCATGGTTTTCTTTATCATAATATTCTCTTTGTCCACAAAGGAGAAGGGAAAAGATGGTCCCAAACTTTTTTTAAACAAAAATTGTCGACTTCCATTTTCTCTCCACCCAAGTGAGGTCCAAGGAGGGGAATAGAATCCTTAATAGAGAAAAACAGTTAAAGCAAGAATAGAAAAAAAGTTAAATACACATTAAATTATGTAAAAATAAGGTCATAAACAACTATTTGACCCTGGCTTGATTGAGTCTTCTGAAGTTTAAAAAAAGATAATTATTTTGTCAAGAATAGAAATACTACCTCCATAAGTTCTGCTCCACCCCACGGGAGACATGATAAAATGCAAGTAATGTAAAAGTCAGCACACGGCTGCCAGGCGGGATTCCCTTTTTCCTCATCAACTGTTGTAGCAGCTGATGATAACAATGTTTCAAAGACAACCACCAAAGAACTTGGTTGAAGAACCCTACTGCACATCTAAGAAATACAGGAAAGCATAAATTTTCTTTGAAAAATACATGAAATCACATGACAACACTCCAGCATACAATTATAGGATTGAAAAGTTAAAAGGCAAAATATTATGGAAGGAAGAGGAATGTGAATATGCATGCATTGCATATGTAATAAAAGTGAGGAAAGAAGAAATTAAATAGAGAAGAAAGAAAAGTGTGAAACAGTATGCACAAAAAAAACCATACTCCACACAAGACAGTGATTTGATGTAAAATGATGAATGAACTTTAATAATAAAATTTGTGAATAAATAGAGGATTTCCTATCTATCCATATAGCCCAAAAATACCAGAAAGCGTCATGTCATCATGGGTAAACTGCTTTCATTAACAATAAATAAAAAGCGTACACATACCATGATAGTCATAAGCCGCATAAAAATGCGAACCCTGTTGCAGTTTCCAGAATCTAAGGCATCCTAATTTAAAAAAAAAAAAATGAGATGAGAAACAATTAAGATATAAGTAAAGAGATTTTACAAAGGTACTCAGCTATCAAACAAACTTTGAATGACATCTTTCTATCCAAAGGAGAAAAAATCCTCTGAATGGCCTCTCATATCTGAAGCATCAATCCTACAGCATGGCAGAGCTTTATTTTTCATTTGTTTCAAGATTTTCATAGCAAGGTATAATTTACCAAACTACATAAATAGAGTTTAGTATAAGTTAGCAAACTACATAGAGTTTATCATATAAACAAAAGTTCTGCATTCAATAAATCCAAAAGGCTAAGTGATGAATCGCATCATGAATACATTTATAGAAGTTTAAGCAAGCTGAATTGTTCACAAACCGTGAATAATGTGGCTTAAGCACTCACTCCCACTATAGGATGTTTCATGTCACTTGAGGTGGTCAATATCAACTCCAAATCAGTAAATACTTGTACTTTTTTCCAACATAAGAAACCAGGGGAAATATTAGTTTTTTCATTCAGAGTCCAGCAAATCTGCAGCAAGTTACCAATTTTCCTCTGACTCATCAAGTCAGGAAATTTCTAATCAATGCTAAACTGATTACAGAAAACATATTCACACTGAATAAATGCTATCCTTCCATTGAGTTGAATGCCAGCTAATATAAAAGAGGGAGCATGAATACATTAACAATAGCAAAAAAATCAAGCAGCTCAACTAAGTGGCTTACCTGAAAATCAGTTTGAGTTTTCTCCACTAGTTTCCTTACAAAGTCCTCATTTTCTAAATTAATCAAGCCGATCTGAAAGCAAATGCATAAATAGGAAACAAAAAAATTTCAAAAAATCAATAAAAATTAAGCCATGAGCAAGAAAATTTTCCAAAAGATAATTGAGCTGGTATTTTTTTTTTTTTTGACCGGAAAATTGAGACAATATTTTAGTTTTAAAGAACTAATCAATTATGAATTATGAATGCAGAATATGGGAACAACAAAAGTACTTTAGACTGAAACATATTTGACATTAACTCAACACTATACAAATACAAAAACAATGCGAGTACTTCAGACTAAGACACCATTAGCTCAATGTAACAGCCCCTAGTGTTACGCTTCATGCGTAGCTTTGCAACTTCATGTAGCTCTGCTATGGGAACTACTGTTGTGTATTCACTAACACAATGCAACAACAGCTATATCAGTGATTTACAGAGGATTTCACCGGAGATTCATTTGACCCATCCTTGGACAATCGATATAGCAGGATTTTGTATTCATTAGCCATATAAATATAAGAGGCCTTTTCTTCTCATTCCGCAGATATGATTGATGAACAAATGGAAACCTTAGGTCAAGAGATGGTTTAGAAATTGAAGGATACCTTAATAACAATCATCATCATGATGTTGCATTTGGTGAAGAAAAGGAATAGGTTTACGCATATTGGGACACAGACAAGATTTTTTTTTTAATGATTCAACCACTTGATCTTGTGATTTATGGGTCGCTAGAAAGCTTTTTTCATTTAACTTTATAAATTTCCACGCTACATGTCCATATATTGTATGCACTACAACGTGCTATGGCATTTAGGAGCAGTTAGCGCTACAAGTGGGCTCCATTATATAAAACCTCTGATGCAAAAACACCTTGAAATTTATGAGCTGACAAGTGGCAAACATATGCAAGACAGAGTTTATTCAGGTTGCATTTGAAAGGTACAAAAGAACAACAGTGACACCAGACAATTATCTATACTGGCTTCTAACTTTTCAGAATCTTATTTGATTGATAAAATAAATATTCTGAAATAATATATCAGCAGCTCCTTGAAAATTTATTTAAAAAAGAAAAAGGAAAGACTCACAAGATGTACTAAAAAAGTTGGACCCATCAGATTATCAAAATCAAGAGCAGAGTAAGCTAAGGTTAAAAGGCAAAAAATCAGGAAAAAGAAGAGCAGAACATACATCTAATGTAAAGCATACGTCTATGAATATAAATATACATATATATCTCATTGCAGCATGGTAAAAAAATAACTACTGAGAGGAACTAGCAATGTAAGAGAGAGAGGGCAGAGAACCCATACCACAGTTCCATATAAAGAGATCTTGTGAGGCAATTGCTCAGTGCAATCAAGAAGGAACTGCAATAATACGGTAAAGTAAGCATGTAATGATACTGAATAAATTCATGTAGCAGAAATTCAAGTTTCAAGTCTATATCATCCAAAATATTCAAATATTGGAAGAAAAATACCGTGTAGCAATCAAAAGGGGCCATATCTCACATAATATATTATTGTACTAATCAACTTATCATATTTAAGAGTCAAGATGTGAAAAAGAAATTCTAATGGAAGAAATTGAACCGGAAGAGCAAATGGCAAATACATAAATAGTACAATCAACCAGCACATTGCTATTTACAGCATAAATTGCAAGTCATGACGTCTTCCAACTTTTCAAAGTAAGCACAGTGCAAAGCAGTAATTATTTTAAGTTTGCGGATTGAAAGCGTGTTTCTTGGTCTCCAACAGTACTGGGAGTTATTTGAGAAAAATGTTATGCATCCTACAGCAATTCTTGATATAATTGGTATTCAGGGTTTGTACTTCAGAAATTGGGGTAATTCAGAGTTCAATTATCTATATCAATTCTTTACGGTTCAATGAAAGTCTTTGGTTTGGGCTAAGCTAGGGGTATCTTATCCCATAGTAGAGTTTATTAGCATTTTCTGTGATTGTATATTTCGTAAGACCATGATTGCTTGAATTATGTTATAGTTCAGTTAAATTTGTTTAAATTGATTGCCAGCAAATAAGGCCACAGTCAGTCACATGAAGATTACCCCTAGGTACTTATTGATTACAATTAGTGAATGAAGACTAATAATTACGATCAGAGTTCTAATTAAAGCATAATGTAGACGTATAGAAGAAACACATGCCATACTTTCAATTTCCAAGAATTATATCCAAGATCTCAGCGGTGCCCATAAGTAACCGTCTCACTAATTGATCAAAGAAGAGAGAACAGAAAACTAATAACTTTTCGCATAACAATTCAATGTAGCCACTAAGTATACATCTAAAGCACAGATTTGGGGTTAAAATGATAAACGGAGTGAACTTTACTTGCAATACATCACTTTCAGAGTGCTCCAACTCTCGTCGAAGGGCACCAAAACATGTTTCCTGTAAATTAAAACAAAAGGCGAGTATCGCCTCGTAAGTAGAAACGTAAGAAGACGAGGCGGGGGGAGGGGGAGATTATATTACGAACAATGTGGTCTTTGAAGTCGGAGGTTCCATATTCCGGGCACTTGTCACCGATTCGTAGGAGAAGACTTTTCCAGCTGTTCATGGTCTCCTACTCCGCGAGAGTAATGGAGTTGTTGGGCGGGAGCTGATGAAAGCTAAGTCGGAGAACGGAAATCCGATTCCGACAGCACAAAATTGCTTCTGAAAGAAAACAGGGGTTTACTGGGTTTTAAGTTCTAACAGTGACCAACTTGATCCAGGTTCGAACCCTAACCAACCGCCCACGAAGCCTCTGTTTTGTTACATTACATGACACCTCTTTTTTTTTTCTTCCCAAGAAAATGGAGTTTAGTTTTTAGACCTCGTAGGAGAGGCCCTTTGAGTTTTCATGGGCCTATGGACCATACATAAAAGCGAGGTTCCTGTCGATCCATGCTCCATAAGGAAAATAAATATATGCGGTGTTGAAATTTTCATTGGGCTTGGATTCTCAAAAATATAAATTTTTTTTTGGTTGAAGTCAAAAATGTAAATTTAATATAATCGTGTATAGTGTATGATTGAGGTTCAGACTCATGGTTCAATTCAAGATAATTTTATATTAGTTTTTGTTGAAAAAATTATATAATATGTTTAAAGCTTTTATTCAGCCGTGGGATTCTACGTTTTATCCGAGTTCAGCTGTGCTCTTAACTTTCAGAAAATTAAATATATATTAATAGCATATAATTTATTTTACATCAACTTATTTACTAATTTTGAACCCACTAAATTTTTGCTCAAATTGTTCTTATAAGATATTAAGAATAAATTATACTTATCTTCTCAAAAATTAGTTTGCGGGTCTAAACCAAGATCCTGAGTCCGCTGCGGGTTTTTTCCATTGATTTTTTTAATCAATAAAGTGTGTTATTATGCATAAAAACAAATCACAATGATAAATTATCAAAGTTTGGACAGATAGTACTTTTTGTTGAAAATGGATAAATAATACTTTTTAGCCTGAATTATTTCACACAAACATAATTAAAATTTTCTAACATTTGATGCCCCGTTTCAAAAACCTACCCTACAGCTCACTATAGGTTGAACTTTTATAGATAATGTGTATTTCCACTTAAACTGAAAGTTGCATAACCCTGTTTGCAGTCACACAAGTTGAAAGAGACTTGATGCTTGTTTGTTTATCATTTTCAAATCATGTTACACATAAATTGAAATAAATCTCTTCGACATATTTATTTTGACTTACGTAAAATCATTTTTCTAACATATTTTTTAACATGAACATTTTAAAACTCAATTATTGCCCCTAGAAGAGACATCTAATATCCCAATATGACGTCTGTTCATTGAAATTGATGTGATAAACAAGAGATCTCACATCTATTAAACAATCGATATTAAATATAGATACTTTTGAAGTTCTAACATTCATATTCCCATGTGGACGTTCCCATCAAAATGAACGTCTACAAGCACCGAGAAATGAATGTGGAAAGTGCCTGTTGTGTTGTTATATTGTTAATAGTATTCACTGTTGGATTAAGAATGAAATTTTTTTTGCCAGGGCATTAAGAATGAAATGATATATATGGCATCATGAATGATAAAACGGCCGTTGGGGAATACGGTAGATAAGTGTTTTCACGCAGATCAAAGTAAATATATGAAGGGTATTATCTCATTTAAAAAAAATACGGTTGAACATACGTTTAACTTTTAGAAACACTCTGCTAAAGAAGCTCACAATTAACATTTTAACAACCCAAGTACATATTTGATGCGATGATGTTAAGTTTTAACCCGTATTGTATTATACCTTGATCCTTAAAAGACCGTGGAATCTTGGTCTGTACGTACTTGAGCATCTGTAATTTCCTTGTTACCCAAAACTATATGATTGTGGCCTGTGTGATGAGCTTATTCGCTCTGCCTGCTGAAACCTCATCAGAAGATTCCTCCAATGAGCTCAGCCAAACAAGTAACCATTACCAAACATCATATCGATGACCTGGAGGCTGGTTCTCTGTCTCAGCAGGAGAGAGAGAGTCATCTTCAAAATGATCTCATGTCGTGCACAACACCGTGACTCTGAGCGTTTTTAATTGAAACAAACCCTATCAAACGGCGAGTACGCAACCATGAGCTAAGCTAATGAGCGAGCACGTCCGTCTGATCTGCCCTGGGAATATATTGCATATTTGCATGCCAGAGCAGAGCAGGGGCCCCACCTCGATCTCTCTCTCGCTCTCGATCACTTGCATGCGTGCCACGTGTGCCATCCAAGACTTCCCCAGTGCGAGGTCACGTGACCTGCGAGATTATCTTTGAAACGCTGCTAACTACGAGGCCTTCAGGCATGGAGAGGGCATATTGCAGATCGGGGAGGATTGAACCAGAAAATATCAACGTCGGCCTCGATCGATCGCTTCGCAATCATCATCACAGACATATATCCGTTTCTGTTCAAAGTTGGAGGCTTTCCTCAAACCCCGTAAAAAAATATTACAAGCAATCAATTCCGGAGACAGTTAAAAGTATTTAATGATGAAAACAAACAAAAATATCAGTAGTAGTATTGTTATTCTTGTGACGAGGGAAGCTTGCGAGTATATTGGATAATGGTGGATCCATTCAGTAACGGTTTAGAGAAGTACTTTTACGTAAATCGAGATAAATATGTTAAGGATATTGTGTGTGTTTGAAAATCTCTTTGGAGAAAGGAGTTTACAGTTTTCAAAAAAAAGTTATGGATTTCGAGATGGTTTATATGGATTTCAAAATATTTTATCTAGACTTGCGTGTATCATTGGGAAAAAGTTCCTCCTAGGCATGCACTATGTGCGTGTTTGGAAATCCGTTGGGAGAAAGGAATTACGGATTCCGAGATGCTTTTTTTTTTTACTTGCGTACACCGTTGGTGAAAAGTGTATATTTCTCAAACATACACTATCTCATTTTGTGAATAAACACCGTTAAACGTGCATTTGAACTTCCTATAAACTCAGCCAAACGGACCGTGTATGAAATTTTGAAGGAGGGGGTGACAGGTGGAAGGGGGAGAAAAGAGTTGAGGGAAGGGGAAATGGAAAGTGATGAGGGGACAAGGGTTTTGAAGAAGAGGTAGGTGCGGTGAAAGGAGGTAAAGTGGTCACGGGAAGCTTGGCTCTTCTTCTGCTAAATTTATTCCAACAACACAATGGCCTTTTTCAATTTGTATGGTTCAAATCACCAACTTGAATTCTGCTACGTACCTTCTCTCTTCAACTCAGCCAACCACGACTTATATTTTAATATTTAATTTAATATTAATTCCCAATGCTGACGAAATTTCCAATGTGTTTACTCTCTTTCCGGTCACAACTCGAATT
>JANTPZ010005235.1:0-15224 GCA_025593235.1 Vachellia pachyceras | reverse complement strand
GAAGAATAGAACAATAAACCTGAAATCCATATGAGAAAAATAGAGCAATAAATCTGTAAATCCTGCAAGCGAAATGGGGAAAAAGGTTTTCTATCACCAAGATAAATACTAACAGATTTGTATATCTTCTCGAATATTTAGGATTACCTATACCTTTCAGAAGTTTTTCAAACAAAACTAGTCTCATCTTCATTTCATAGAAAATAACATGATATTGAAACTTGTAATACCTATACCAAGGCAACGAAACCAACAAACTAGCAAGAACAATGAAATGAAGCAAACAGATTAGAGAGCAAGAGGAGGCTGAGCTGACTGGCCGAGCAACAACAGCAGTAGGGGCAAAGGAATAAGCAAAATCAAACTCTGTAAGAAGTTGAAGCAAAACGAAGCTGAATAGCTGAGGCAAAAACAAAGCTGAAGCAAAACGAACCTGAAATCGAGCGAAGACTTGAAGAGCAGAAGTCAAAGATGAAGATAAAGACGAAGACTTGAAGAGCAGAAGTCGAGCATCCAGCAGTTGATGAGAGACGTGAAGTTGAGCATCCAGCGGTGGTTGATCTCGAGCAGAAGTCGAAGAAGACGAGTTGCCTGTCATGCGAAGACGAAGAAGACGAGTTGCCTGTCATGCGAAGACGAAGAAGACGAGTTGACAAGGAGATGAATATACAAATGCACGGAGAGAAAACCTTAGCAACAGAGACGGAGATGAAGATGTAGATGTAACACGGATGGAGTGGCCGAGCAAGAGACCAAGAGTGGCTGTGGGACTGTGTTAGGGTTAGGGATTCGTCGAGAGCAACAGAACGAGACAGCGCTTAGCGAAGATGGAGAGGAAGTGTGATTTAGGAAAGTGGCCGGGCCAAGCGAGACTGCGTGGGAAAATTTTACACCTAAAATTAGAAAACAAACAATAAGAGGGAAAATTTAATTTTCTTCCCTCTAAAATAAATTACAAACAAGAAAATTAAATTTTGTGCGAAGCCTCCAAAATTTAAACAAAAGGGAGAAATTGCAAAAAAAAAAAACATAATACATTTGAAAAAAACATAATATATTAACTCCTTTATCCCTTTAAAATTTCATGCTAAAAATGAATATGAATATTTTGATATTACAGTAAATAATTTTCCTCACTAATTTAAAAATTTAGAGAGAAATATCATATTCCTCGCTAATTAGGTAATTTACAGAGGAATTTCTAAGTCGTCACTAACTTCATCACTAATTTGGAAAATTAGAGAGGAATATAATATTCCTCGCTAATTGAGCAATTTAGAGAGGAATATCCAAGTCGTCGCTAATTTAGAAAATTAGAGAGGAATATAATATTCCTTGCTAATTGGGCAATTTAAAGAGGAATATTCAAGCCGTCGCTAATTTTCCTCACTAATTTAGAAAATTAGAGAGGAATTTAATATTCCTCGCTAATTGGGCAATTTAGAGAGGAATATTCAAGCCATCGCTAATTTTCCTCGCTAATTTGGAAATTAGAGAGGAATTTAATATTCCTCGCTAATTGGGTTATTTAGAGAGGAATTTCAAAGTCGTCGCTAATTTTCCTTGCTAATTTGTGATTTTCTAGTAGTGATTATAGAACTTAGGTAAAATTATGCTATACTTAAAGTTTAGCTTATAATGCCACGTATAAACTGTTTAGTTGGGTGATGAGGACTTTGGTATGAGGATTATAGCATGCATGTCCCCACTCATTTTAATGTTTTGCAACCATGGACTACAATTGAGAGAGCAAATTAAATTAGAGAAAGAAACTACTGTTCAATAGCCAAAAGGGATTAACAGTAGCTAAATAGAAAGAAAACAATTAAGTGCTTGTTTGGAAATGCTTATTTACTCCCTAAAAGCACGTTCAACAGTATTTTTCTGCAAAACGAGATAATCTCATCCACATATTTATCTCGACTTGTGTAAAAGTACTTTTCTACCACTTTCCCTCCTAAGTTTTGGTGCTAAGCGGATTGACATAATGAGTACCAAGAGTTCGTCACCATTGATGGTACAAATTCATTTTTTCCCATTTTTACTTTATTTTTCTTATATATGAATCATTATTTTTTATTAGTAGGCAGTCAAAATTTCTTAATAAATTTTGAAATATAAAAAATTATCTAACAGATTTGGAATGTTGATATAAAATTTGGATGTCCTCTAATTGCAACTTTGGCCTAAAAGAAAAATTAGATAGAGCATAAATATTTTTCAAGCGAAAAGGCTCTATAACAAATAGAGCATTTATTGCATTTATTCTTATAGCATACATAAGACATAACATTAAGTTTTATTTAGAGGCAGTTCATATGCCATTTTTATTCATGCCAAACACAGACACAGAGACACACACTGTTGTGTTTGGCTTTAGCAGCAGCTGAATTCGTTATATGGTTGCATCAAGCTTCCCACTAGTGTATTTGATTGGGTAATATGAAAAGCAATTAACGTTGCACACTCCGAAATCGTAGCCACTGTTTCTTTTGAGGAAGAGGTAGCCACCATAATCTCCCCAGTTGGTTCCCCACGAATTCTTCACAATCCAATAATCTTCACCATAATACGAACCATATCCCACGGCCAACATCATATGATTGGTTTGAGCACATGGATCATTGATCGTGCACCATGTCTCATCTACAATTCCCTGTTCATCTCACAAGTTTAGCTTCCAGTTAATGTAAAATCTAATCGGACAGTGTTGATTTTAGCCTAAGCATAAAACTTATTTCCCATATTTATCAATTTTTCTCAAATCATTCATGTCAATACTCCATTGACAAAAGTCAAGTAAGAGAGGGAGGAGGGAATTGATAGAGGAAGATGATTAGGTGTTTTAGAAGAAACATGTTATATTAATCAGTTTAAATAATTTTCTTAATTTAATCAAATTAGTTAAATAATATATACATTACTTACATTCTGGTAATGCTGAATATATGGGCTCATTAGCAATGAAATACTAACGGGCTGCTGAGCGACTGCGCAAAAGAGAGAATCTTCTGATCTGTAAGTCACCTGCTGATAGCTATCAATTGTAGCGGTTCTGTATGATTCCTGTTTCAAAACTTGATGTATATATCGTGAATATAAATGTAATAGAATTCAAAAGTCACGAACAGTACAATTTGTTCGACAATTTGTTCCTTAGATTGTTAAAAACATGTCTGTCTTGCAAACAATACTAGGAAGAGCACAAACCAGTCTGTTTGTAGCGATTCTAATTGATTCCTGTTTCGTTTCAAAAAATATAAATGTAATAGATATAATACAAAGTCATGAACAGTACAATTTGTTCCTAAGATTGTTAAAAACATGTCTGTGCGGCAAACAATACAAGGAAGAGCACAAACCAGTCTGTGGTCACAGGTGCCATTTGAAGCTGTATAAGGATAAATTGAATCTGCGGCAATTCCACGATTTTTGATGACATATTCAAATGCTCTATCTGCCCAGCCTCCTCCACAGCCATAGCTATAAGGCTCACAGGATACAAGTTGTTGTGGAGAAAGGCTCACAAGATTTCCTGTAACTAGCTTATTTATTCCTTCAATGGCTCCCGCAGCAGAGAATGCCCAACAAGATCCTTTAAACATGACAAATGTCTCTATATATATTAGTCTCTTTATATATATATATATATATGTGATGTGTCTTAAGAACATAGTCACTGAACCTGATTCATTAATCAATATACGAAGCAAACCGAATTTACACGACTTACCACATTGACCTTGGTCTTTAACATTAGTTACAGCGCCATGGGCCCTCCAATCCAAGGAAGCAGGTGCATTTGGACACAGATCGATACCTGATTGTTTCATCTTATTCTTACCCATTTTGGGTTCTTCTATTATGGGTCGCTCCATCGGCAGCTCACCGAAGTGGGTTTTGGCGAATTCCTCATAAGTTAAATCTGAGAACTCGTTCAAACCCAAACGAGCATGAGTGGCTGATGATCTCTTCGCGTTACTCACGACGATGAAGTTCAAATTGGTTTTGAATATCTCAAATCTCTTCAACTCCTCCTCACGGGTTTCATAGTGTTTTTTGTATTCCTTCTCCCACGTTTTGAACAGCTTAAGGATGTCTTCCTCGGAAGTGAACTTGTCGAGGTCATTTCTCAGAGTTGAGTAGTCGCCAGGACTACGACTGAAAGAGAGACATATCATCAAAGAGAAAGAGAAGATAAGAAATAAAGACTTCGAGATGAGGGACGCCATTGTTCACTCAATCCAGCAATCAAGGAACTGACTTGCCATCTTTGCGTACGAGTGTCTCGTATATATAGAGGATAGAGCCTTCTGGGAAAGAAATTAAAAGCACATGTAAATAAAATGATTTTTCTTAGTGTAGGTCTATAAAATGTCACGCATATAAAATTTCCGTTCATGCAAGTATAAATGTCACATCTAGTAAAAAGAAAAGGATCAAGGTGGAAATCTAACATGAAGTATTTCCCACGCGCACCGTAAATTTAAACAAGAGAAATTTATTGGGAGGTCCCAAATAAGGAACTTATTTAATGAATGGTCCCAATTTTAAAAATATTTATCAAAAGGTCCCATTGACAACATAAGGTCCTATACATTGACAACATCATGTGCTGTATTGACAACACCTCATGTTGTCAATGGGACCTTTTGATAAATATATTTAAAATTGGGACAATTCATTAAATAAATTCTTTATTTCGGACCTCCCAATAAATTTCACTTTAAACAATGCATTTAAAGGATAAATTGTTCTAAAGGATTCAAATATTGTTTAGAATTTATCTGCCTCACAATTAACGTTGTGGATGAGCATGGGTATGGTGCGAGCCTCACCTTTGCCCCATGTGTGGATATTTCTAATAATATATATATATATAAATCATTGTCAAGGATTCAAATATTGTTTAGGAAAATTTGCAATGAGGTCCCAAATAAAAGAATTAATAAAAAATTTTAAAGATTCACAAAAGTATCATAAGGTCCCAAGAGTAACTCTTGAAGTTGTCATTAACAACCTTACTAGCCTTTATTAACAACCTCAGCAGCTACTCTCCTTGAACCTTATTGTAATTTTGTAAATTTTTAAGACATTTTATTTATTAATTCTCTTATTTAGGATGTAAGTTTTCCTATTGTTTATTTTGTACACTAATTAAAGGAGGCAAACCACATATTCACGTAGATATATATATATATATAACACATAAATGTTGGAAACCATTTTAATATGGAAAAACTAACGATAACTCGAACGAAGATGCCTACGTACGGTGCGTCTCTAATTAATTGATAATATTTCCAATATGCGTGAATGCAATTGGGAGGACCAAGAATAAAATGCCCAAAGAAGTAGTCCTTTTGTATACTGTTTATTGGAAAATTTATATTCAGATCCCAACAAGAAGAATTAATGAATAAAATATTCTAAAGATTGATAAAATTATTATAAGGTTCCAACAGTAACTAGTGCATTTATTATTGATGGCCGGTGATGTTATTAATGACAACCGGACCAGCTATTGCTGGATGTGATGGTAATTTTAGCAATTTTTAGAATTACTTTATTTTGTTTTTCTTATGAATAATTATTTCTTTGGAGTTGGTAATCAAATTTTTGGAAGAATATTAAATTAATTTATTTTGATTTTTAGTTATAATTTATTTTAATTTATAGATTTTTAAATTTTATTTTTGTTTTAATTTATTTTTTAGTTATAATATAATTTTTTAATTATTAGAATATTTATTTGATACCGTTTTTGTTTATGCCAATTTGTTGTGCATGGCTTTTGCAGCAGCTGAATTCATCATATGGCAGCGTCAAGCTTCCCACTACCACTAGGGTGTTTGATTGGGTAAACTGGAACGCAATTAATGTCTGAGAGAGAGAGAGAGAGATCAGGTTTTGGTTTTGAGAGAGAGAGGGATTGAAACTTGTATGTTTGGCAGCGGAGAAGGAAAGCATTTGATTCGATCCTTGAATGGTGTGACCTTGATTGGTCCCCACCACGACGTGTGGTTTACTTCCTTGGTGAATTCTGGTGTGCCATGTCCGGTTCTAGTAGCACCAGCTCTTCATCTCCGACGATGTCGCCGACTCATCCTCAGTCCCGTCTTGGCCCGTCTTCCACCAGTCTATCTACCCAGCAAATCCACCTAGCTGCCAGCTGTTTTGCCTTGGTTCGTCGCCTGCCTTGCTATCTTGCGAACATGGACACGGTTGACGTTCGTTTTCAGAAAATCTTTAGTGTTGTCAAATTTGCACCCTTTTAAAGTTTCATGTGTATTTTTATACTCTCAAAAATTTTATGATGTCAGACGCTCCTCGACCTGTAGAATTGCATCTTTGCCCTATATTCTATTAGGGTTAATTCTCGGGTGCAGAAAAGTAAGTTTCATAGTCCCTTCTTTTTCTTAATTTATAGCTAATGCCTCAACCAACTAATGCTGCGTGCTTCGTCGACCTTAGTCACGGGGCCACAATCGGCTTTTAATCTATAGATAGTCGCACTTTTAGATTGGGGGGAATAAGGAGCTTCAGGTCACCTTTTGGATTGTTAAAAAAACAGTTTTACTTGGAAATGCATAATCCCAACTTTTATTTCTTCCATATCACATAAACATATATAGAGGTAATAAATATGTAAAAAATTTAATTTTGTTGTAGAAAATAGCCTTAGTTGGTAAAAATAGAGATAATAAATATGTAAAAAATTGTAATTGCGTTGTAAATAATAGCCTTAGTTATAGGGGAGAAGGAGTATATAAGAAGGGGGGAGTAATAAAAGTGAAAAAAAAAAGATAAATGTGGAAGGGAGAGATGTGTGATGGGGGAGGAATTGGGAGTGAATACTACAAATATAAAGACATTAATGAGTATTTTGTTGAATAATAATGCCTCTCAATATTCCAGTTTCAAACTCAATACATATCAGATATCACCAATCAACATGTTTAGGAATGATAGAATCTGTACATCCGAATATTGATTATTTCAATAAAGACATACATTCTTTATGTAAAAAAACGTGTTTTTTTTATGGTCCCAACTTCAATTGATGGTCCAAATTTAGTTTTGATGGTCCCAACCTAAATTGATGTTCCAAGGTTGGTTTTGATGGTCCCAACTTCAATTGATGGTCGTAAGTTATCTCCGCCAACAATTGTTGATGAGGTGTATTTTTTTAGGAAAATTTACATTATGTAGGAGAATTAATAAACAGTTAAGCATAATCCTCAATAATGATCTTGTATAGAACAGCATTACAGTAATAGATTAATGTCTCTGTATTCATTTAACAGTGTCTAGATTATTCCAGTAGCAGTGGACACGTGTAAGTGTGTCATTGGTCTTTGTTGTCCTTAAATAGTAATGAACACATCCAGAGAATGCCATTCTGGGAAGCTTACCTTTATCCTTAGCTCGTCACTATCTGTCTAGCCTTTTCTTGGTATCAGAGCCTATATGTCAGGAATGACCTCTGCAAACCCTAAAAACCCAAGCTCAGCCATCGACAGCCATGACCCACACACTGACCCACCATCGTCCTCTTTCACTGTCGCCTCAGCCAAAACCATCAGCTTACTCTCACATCACTCTGCTCCACCACCACCAACCTCCTAGACTTTCAGCTTCGCACCACCAAACTTTGCATACTCCTCACCCACCACTTTACCGCCACAGCCACATATTCAGCCTAACCAGCCTTCCTTTGTGCCGAACCCTTTCCAGATGTCGCCGTATTATCCTTACCCTACTCACTTTACCTAGCCAACACACTTCCCTACGTCCTCCTCGTCCCCAAATGTTTCAGCTCGGCCACTACCGCTCCTCAGCTCCCTGAATCAAGCAAACTCCATCAAACTGGATGGAGAAAATTTTCTTACCTGGGAATCCATGATACTCCCAATCATCCGAGGACATCGACTCGAAGGGCACCTTACAGGTGCAAAAGCCATTCCACCTGAATACCTCTTAGATGCAGCTGAAGAGGTTTATCCTAATCCGGCATATGAAGACTGGCACGCCACAGATCAGATCATCCTGGGTGGCTCCTCAGCTCAATGAAAGTCAAAATCGCATCCCAAATGACACAGTGTGATTCCTCTGCTGAACTATGGAAAGCAGTCAAGGAATATGTGGGAGCAAACACTCGATCTCGAGTTACTTTCCTAAAAGAAGAATTTCAGCGCTCCCGCAAGGGTTCTCTCAAGATGAAAGAGTATCTAGCTAAAATGAAGGGTCTCTCGGATAGTCTCACGCTGGCTGGCTCTCCCATCACGACTGCAGATCTTATCACTTAGACACTTGCCGGACTCGACAACGAGTACACGCCCATCGTTGTCATGCTATCGGATAAAGATAATCTCAGCTGGACTGATTTACAGTCTAAACTCCTCACCTATGAATCTCGACTAGAACATATTCACTCTAACTCCTTGTCTAACTTGCCTAATGCATTTGCACATTTGTCAGTGCAGCCACAGAACCAGAACAAGTTTGGTATGAGCTGGAGAGGCAGAGGAGGAAGAAGAGGCCGTGGAAGAAACACACGCAACTATGGCAATGCAAGCAGGTTTAATGGAGGGCACAAACCTGATAAATTTTGCCATCTCTGCGAAAAACCTGGACATGAGGTTGTGGACTGCTGGCATAGGTTTGACAAAAATTATAAAGGCCCCAAGAAACATGACCATGCCACGGCTTTCATGGCCAATGCTGATACAGTAGCAGATCCTGCTTGGTACCTCGATACGGGAGCAACCCATCATGTGACTCACACTTCAGAGAATGTGAGCACCAGCACAACAAACTCAGGTATAAATTCTTTACTAATTGGAAATGGTTAGCCTCTGAAGGTTATAAAATCTGGAAACTCAAAGCTGTTATGTGACAATCCTGCTATATCATTAAATCTTAATCAAGTTCTTGTTGTCCCTACTATCTCAAAGAACCTTATCAGTGGATATAAGCTGACTAATGATAACTCCAATGTTCTTGTTGAAATCAACTCACGTGGGTGTTCTGTGAAGGACAAGAAGAGGCGTGAAACCCTGCTGCAAGGAAAGGTAACAACTGGATCAGACCAAGGACTGTACAAGATTGTAAATGGTGTTGAACCAGCTGTAGTCTCCCCTGCTAATGTTAATCTAGCTGCTGTCAATTTTAACTACGTACCTACTAAGAATTCTCTTGAGTTAGGAAGGAAATGCACGGCCAATGTTTTACTTTCAGTAGTTGAGTCTTGGCATAGAAGGCTTGGACACCCAAGCAGTCGTGTCTTACAGCAAGTTCTCAGAAGTTGTAATGTTGCAACAAAATCTAATGAAAATTTTACCTTTTGTGACTCTTGTCAACTTGGGAAATCCCATAAGTTACCATTTCCTAAGTCTGATTCAAATGCCAAGAATGCTTTAGAATTGGTTCACTCAGACCTGTGGGGTCCTGCACCAATTAAATCTACCTCTGGTTGCAAATATTACATCAGTTTTCTAGATGATTGCACCAGATTTACATGGGTGTATCCTTTAAAAACCAAAGAAGAAGCACTCTCAGCATTCACCCACTTCAAACATATGGTAGAAACTCAAACTGACAGAAAAAACAAAATCCTCCAAAGTGACTGGGGAGGTGAATTTAGATCATTTAAACATGTGCTTGACTCACATGGAATTGTTTTCCGCCATTCTTGTCCTTATACCTCTGCTCAGAATGGGCGTGTTGAAAGAAAGCATAGACACATTGTAGAAATGGGATTGACATTGCTTGCATAGGCCAAAATGCCACTTTATTACTGGTGGGAAGCTTTCTCTACAGCAGTATATCTGATAAACAGACTGCCAACACCTATCCTGCAGGACTGTTCACCTTTTGAGAAGCTATTTGCCAAGAGACCTGAGTACACTGCATTCAAGACTTTTGGGTGTGCCTGTTTTCCTTGTCTTCGACCCTATAATCAGAATAAATTCCATTTTCACAGCACGAAATGTGTGTTCCTTGGGTATAGTGGATCACACAAGGGTTACAAGTGCCTCAGTTCTACTAGGAGAACCTATATATCACGTCATGTTGTATTCAATGAGCATGATTTCCCTTTTGCAGATGGGTTCATAAACTGTAAGGAGCCACAACAATATCAAATTGTGGATTTTTCTGACCCGAATGCTTCCCTCATGCAGGATAACACCTTATTCTTTCAGGAGACAAATCATCTTCAAGATGTGAATCAGCCCCAACTCAACCATTAACAGCCAGCATATCCCTCTCCTCAAGCAGAATTAGATGAGCTTAATACCTATCACAATTCATCTTCTCCAACAGAACTACAGTCACATAACCTATCAACCCAACACCACATTCTCCACACACCAGCCACATCTCCATCAATATCTCCCTCACTCATGCCACCTTACCAAGTTTTCTCCTCTAGTCCTATACCACCAGTAACATCCATCTCACTCACCTCACCTAACCAAACTAGATCCAAATCTAGCCCTATGACACAAACTCTTTCCATTCCAGATTCACCCGAAATTCCTCCTAAATCAAATCTGCCTGACTTGATCTCCCATAATACACACCCAATGTCAACTCGCAGCAAGCATGGAATTTTCAAACCAAAGACTCCATACATAGGACTTACCTATACATTAGAAGTCACACCCTGTACTGCAAAAGAAGCACTTCAACTCTCTCACTGGAAGCAAGCTATGATTGATGAGTACACTGCTCTTCACAAAAATCAGACCTAGACATTGGTTCCTAGACCTAGCAAACAGACAATAGTTGAAAATAAATGGCTGTCTAAGCCAAAATTTAATCCAGACGGCACACTTGCAAAGAGGAAAGCTAGGCTTGTTGCAAAGGGGTTTCAACAAACTGAAGGTATTAACTTTGATGATATTTTTAGTCCAGTAGTGAAAGCGACAACCATTCGAATTGTTCTCTCCTTAGCTATCTCTCTCAACTGGGAAATTAGGTAGCTAGACATAAATAATGCCTTTTTGAATGGCATTCTCAGTGAACCTGTCTACATGGAACAACCGGAAGGATTCATTGATCCACAAAAGCCTCATTATGTGTGCAGACTCTCCAAGGCTCTCTATGGCCTTAAACAAGCACCTAGGGCATGGTTTGAACGACTCAAGATTACACTTCTTAGCTGGGGTTTTTCAAATTCAAGGAGTGACATCTCCTTATTCATCTATTCAGACCAAACACAAACTCTAATGATCTTGATTTATGTAGATGACATTTTGGTCACAGGAAGCAATCCTCACAGCCTTAGGAAATTCACTCAAAGACTAAACAACATTTTCTCCTTGAAGGATCTGGGCCCATTACACTACTTCCTTGGAATTGAAGCATACTGGGACAGATCTGGATTATATCTATCTCAAGGGAAGTACATTACAGATCTGCTGCACAAATTTCAGATGAGTAGTGCCACACCTTATAATACACCTATGGCAGCACACCGGTCACTCTCAATACATTCAGGTGAGCCACTGAACAATCCTTCTTTGTATCGCAGTGCTGTAGGTGCACTGCAATATTTATGCAACACTCGACCTGACATAAGCTATAGTGTTGGAAAATTGAGTCAATTCTTATCAAAACCCACCACTGAGCACTGGAAAACTGTTAAGCGTGTGATGAGATATCTTAGAGGGACTATTCACTACGGTATTCATATCAAACGTGCTGGACCTTGTAGCCTATGTAGATGCTGACTGGGCATCCTGCCCCGATGACAGGAGATCAGTTGGGGGGTACTGCGTTTTTCTGGGCGAATCTCTAGTGACCTGATCTTCCAAGAAACAGAAGGTGGTGGCTAGATCCTGCACATAATCGAAATATCGGGCATTGGCTAACACATCTGCAGAATTATGCTAGATCAAGTCCCTCCTATCTGAACTGAAACTGCATATCAGACGCACACATATCATTTGGTGTGATAATACAAGTGCAGCAGCCTTGGCATCTAATCCAGTCCACCACGCTAGAACCAAACACATTGAAATCGATGCACATTTTATAAGGGATCAAGTAATGTCGAAGGTCCTTGCAGTAAAGTATATCCCCACTGAATACCAAGTTGCTGATTGCTTCACAAAGCCACTGCACCATGCTCGTTTCTGTTATCTAAGAGACAAACTAGGCATCACTGCAACACCAGCAGAGGACATGGAACAGAAAAAGAATTACATAAAGGAGGCAACAGAAGGAGGTCGAAAGTAATAGAGGGAGTTAAGCATAATCTTTAGTAATGATCTTGTATAGAACAACATTACAGTAACAGATTAATGTCTCTGTATCGATTTAACAGTGTCTAGATTATTCCTGTAGCAGTGGACACGTGTAAGTGTGTCATTGGTCTTTGTTATCCTTAAATAGTAATGCACACACCCAGAGAATGCCATTCTGGGAAGCTTACCTTTATCCTCAGCTCGTCACTAAAGATTCACAAAATTAATATAAGGTCTTAGGAGTAGCTACTGAGGTTGTTAATAAAGGCCGGTAATGTTGTTAATAATAACCTCAGCAACTACTTCTGGGACCTTATGGTAATTTTGTGAATCTTTGAGACATTTTATTCATTAATTCTTTTATTTGGCATCTGATTATAAATCCCCCCTTTTTTTACCTCCGATTTTTTTAACGACGGTTCAAAAGTTTGAAAACTGAAAATTTGAAAACCAAAACTAAAAAATAAAAAAAGGACACAACGAAAGGAAGAGAAGAAGGCCTACGGGAAAACAGAGAAGGGGATGTACGGAATTAATGTCTTAATAGGTGTCAGAAGAGAGAAAGGAGGGAGTTATACACTCATACTGAGTTAATGAATGTCGATGTAATTAGGGTTGACAGAGTGGAACCATGGGATGGGCTGTACATGAAGATATTTTGGGACTCTCCTCTAATGATTAATGTATCCGTTTGGAAATACGATAGAAAAGTACTTTTACGTAAGTTGAGGTAAATATATGAGGGGGATTATCTCGTTTTACAAAAAACACTGTTAAATGTGCGTTTGACTTTTCCAAATGCTCTGCCAAACCAGCCCAATAACTACTTAAAAAGTCTAAAATTAATCAATAATTAAAATTATATAAACTGCAATAAAAGTGTAAGAATGTTTATATTTTAATATTGTTCGGTCTAATTAATAATATATGTATTAGAGTCGTTTCCTGTATTCACATACGGTCCAGATTGTCCAATTAAATGGTTCAAAATATATTCTATTAGGGTTAATACTCCGGGGGAGAAAAGTTTGTTTTATAGTCCCTTCTTTTCCTTAATTTATAGCTAATGCCTCTACGAACTAATGTTGCTGCGTCGACTTCAGTCACCAGCCACAATCTACTTTTAATCTATAGATAGTCACACTTTTAGATTAACCTACTAAAATTAAGCACAATAACTTCATTGAATTAAAATCTAAAAAAAATGGGGGGAATAAGGAGCTTCATGTCACCTTTTGGATAATTAAAAAAAAAGTTTTACTTGGACATACATAATCCTAACTTTTATTTCATCCAAATCACACACACACACACACATATACATATACATATATTTTGTGGAAATTATTTAAGTGACATATAAGCTCTTAAAAAATAAGTTTTGTTTTTTGCGAGTTCTCTAAAAGAATAAGTTTAATTGATGTGCGCAGCACACATAATGTTAATACTTGTTATTTTTATTTGTTTTAGTGAAATGTTAATACTTGTCAAGTAATTCTTTTAAGTAAAATTCATTTATAATCATACAAGTCCTTTGCAGTAATAAAATTAAGTACGATATTTCGAAACAATAACTTTAAATGTTTAAAAGAAAAATTGTTTAAAAATCCCCGATAACAAAATTTATTTTCTAAAGATACCTATATTTATTTAAGGACCAAGGTGTGTCCTACCTTCAGTTGCTGCAATAGTATATAACATATGTTTACCTAGATGTAAAACCGATTTTATTTACATAGTGGAAGAAATGTTTTATAGAGTTTAAAGAGTTGAAAATGAGTTGTACCCATTTCAAGGACCTGTACACTTGAGGAAATGTTTCATACAATTTAAGAAGAGTACATGCTGACAACGAGTCGTACCCGTTCAAGAACCTAACTCTTTAAGTACCCTTGGGTAATAAATTTTGCAATAAGGAATTTTTCAACAATTTGTCTAAGATTAAAACAAATAAAAATAGAAAGGCCAAGAAGTTTGCTCAAATATGATGATTTCAATTTCATTAACTGTACTGTAAGAAGAGTGAAAGTGTTTTGATTTCTTAATCGGGAAAGGAAGCATTTGTGAACTTGCATGACTTTCACATTTAAGGGTGGTGCAAAGTATCCATCTCAGGATAGCCATATCCATAATAATGGATCTCAGTGATTCCAGTTTCAAACTCAATACATATCAGATATCACCAATCAACATGTTCACGGGATGATAGAATTTGTACATATACGAATATTGATTATTTCGATAAAGACAAACATTCTTTATGTAAAAAGAAACGTGTGTTTTTTATGGTCCCAACTTCTATTGAAGGTCCAAATTTAGTTTTGATGGTCCCAACTTCAATTGATGTTCCAAGGTTAGTTTTGATGGTCCCAACTTCAATTGATGGTCGTAAGTTATCTCCGCTAACAATTGTTGATGAGGTGTATTTTTTTTTAGCTCTGCTTTTTTAATGACGGTTCAAAAGTTTGAAAACTGAAAATTTTGAAAACAAAAAATAAAAAATAAAAAAGGACATAATCAAAGCAGTCCTAACTGGTATGTAGGGCACCGTAGGTTGACCCTACGGCGCCCTATATTGGTATGTAGGGTGCCGTATGTATTTTTTTTTAAAAAAAATTCTCTTCAATTTTATTTAACCCCTTTACTACATTTGGTTCAGTTTACAATTCCATTTTGTACCAGATCAAGTCCAGACATAATAAACACATATATTGAGCAAATTCAAATAAAGCATAATCATGAATATAGCAGCGTGATATTCAAATTCTCGCATATTAAAACAAAGGAACCAAAAGTTATGTGAAGTTTTGGAATGTGTGATATTCAAAAAGTCGCACATTCATTCACAATATTCAGCGCAATCGTGCATTTGATCAAGTTGTTTGTTTAACTTCATCAACCTCTTCCAGATCAGTAAGCAACTGACCCCCATACGTCAAAGTATAACCGCACATTTCAAAGTATTCGCTA
>JANTPZ010005234.1:0-18209 GCA_025593235.1 Vachellia pachyceras | reverse complement strand
AAGTATTAATATCCAGATTACACATACCAGTAATAATCCTCAAATATATATATGAATCACAGTCCTAGACACCTAGCAACTATAATCAAAATATATAAAGAGTGGATATTAAAATTAGGAACAATCAAACTTCCCTATTAGCTCAAGAACTCTGAAAAGCTTCGTCAAATCATCAAGGAGTGGAATGATCAGGCGCTCATGACAGGAGAACGACTATACCAAGCCTCGAGTCCTCTTAGAGCCATGGGTACCAAATCTGGAAATGCTAAAATGGAAAAATGGAGATGAAATGAGGCGGGTGGAAATCACGCACTCGGAGAAAAAAATGGAGAAGGAAGAATGGGTGATATTGTGTGTGGGCGGCGTGGCTGGAATGAATGAATTGCTTCTCTTCTTTTCCTCTCCTGCGTGGCCCTCGTGAGTGGAGTATTTCTCTCCTAATTCTTCCAGGCGTCGTCCCCCAATGTGTGCGTGGCCGAGCCCTCTTTTCTGTGCGTGGTCCCCCTTTATTTTTCGTCTTCTAGTGGCTTCTCAAAATCCTCCAGCACCCTGTGTAATCGTGGCTTGGAATCCCTTTCTCCAAAATTGTGGTCCACACTTCTGTCTTCTAGTGGATTATGGAATTATCCCCAGGTGGCTCGTGGCTTCTCCAATTTGTGCTGAGCGAATTCATGCATTCCTCCTCCTGGGCCCACGTGGATTGTGATGGAATTAATGGAGAATTCCCTCCATGCACTGGTGGCATCGTCTCTCTTTTTGCTGTCATTTGTGAGTCTCCCTTTGGGCTCCAAATATATGCTATAATTTGGCTCAAGCCCATCCCTTAAACCTGTAAAATAAAGCACAAATACTCATCAAACCCAATTGCCCCTTTTGCATATTAATTTATCTAATTAAATTCAATTAGATTAATAATGAGTTGTAATAGGCTAAGTTTAGGTACTAAAAATATATAAGATATTGAGGTTCATCAATCACAAACATCTTATCATAAAAGAGTGTATATATATGATCAGAGACTCAAAGTGGGACCCAAAGACAGAAAAATAAAAGAAAGAGAAAAACTAATAAATCAAATTTATTTATTTTTTCAATCATGCAATCATATATTTTAAAAAATAAAGACAAATTACATTATTGATATTTTTCTTCTTTGTAACAAAAAACTTTAGGTGATTAGTTGGGTTCAAAGAGCTCTTGAGGGTCATAATATACCTTCAGGTTTAAAGAGTACTTACAAATCATCCACTAACAAGATTCTCACATAGGCAACAATAGTTAGATCCACAACCTTGTAGGTTATCATAAAACCCTTACCAATTGGCTCAACCCATGTCGACATTATTGATATTTTCCTTATCATTATGGATAAATTACATATGTATGCAGCTGTCATTTAATTCATAGCCATAACAAATAATGGTGATTGAAAACAACAAACCCTAGCTATATAATTAATTAATGTGTTTGGTAATGTCAAGGGAACAACACTAAAACAAGGGTTTTTATTCATCACAACCACCACATTACACAAGGGCCTTAATCAGTGGAAGATTCAAAGCGTGATTGAGCTAAATTACAAAAGCAAAACCATGTGATTCTTATCCACTAGTAGCCTACACCAAAGGTGCATGTGTGGTCCTTTTTGCTTCCATTTAGGTGTGTGAGTGCATATGTCATTGTTTTGTCAACTAAATGCTCCAAAGCTTAAGACAAAAATTGCAGGACAACTGATTCCACCAACCTCTCTTGCCCTACTTGCCTTCATTTTCTCTCTCTTTTCTTCTTCTTTAGTTATATACAGTCATTTAGTATTGCTGTAACTCTGCGTGTGTGTGTGTGTGTGTGTTCAATCTCTCTCATTTTCTCTCTCCAGCTGTAATTACTCTGTGTGTGTGTGTGTTCAATCTCTATCGTCAGTCATATATGAATAATTCAAGTTGAGTCAAGTCGGACCATACGAGTGTAAAACTTGTCATCAGCAATTCTCCATTTTCTTGATTTGAATTAATGTGTCGTCCTGGGTTTTGGTACAACAAAGACTAGTTTCTTCATCAAGTTATTGAGGAAAAAAAAGTAAATCTCTCCCAATTAAGTTATTATATATTCCTCTGGTATATGTACAAGGTATAGAAAGAGTTTTTTTATCCTTGGTACAAGTCATCTCAATAAGTGTTTATATTTGGGGAAAAAAAAGAATACAAGTGTTTATAACGAAAAAAGGGTTATAAGTGTTGGGATTTGAATTTTCCAGCTATTCGTTTAAATGATGAGAGTGATCCCTAGCTACCACTCATCACATACACCAATTTAAATTGATAGTAACTATTATTTTTTAAATGACGTTTGAATATTATATTAATTAGTAAGAGATAATTAAGTTGGCTCTGCGTAAAGGGACGAAGTAGTCTCAAATCACAAGGAGACAGGATCTTTAATAGATGTTTGGACTTTGGAGTAAGATTAAATTATATAACAAATTGGTTTAAAAAGAGCCGAAGAGCCAAAAGAGTGTGTGAAGCTTTTTAGTGAACAGTGACTCTTATATGGGTGAAGGAGCATGTCTTGCCGCTACGTTTCAATAGAAGCTATGCATATGACAGTTGTAGCACATGAGGGGCAACAAATTTTGTGTTTTTATTTTGGCGGGCCCAAGGTTTATGATTTAATTTATATTAGTTAACTACATAGTAATTATTTGTTAAAAATATTTGATTTTCGATGTTTAATAATTAATTGATGATCCATTTAATTGTTATATAGTTGAGTGTTGAAACTCTAATTTTCATTGTATTTGATTTGTTTGTGGTTGTAGAAGTTGTTGAACTAGATGAATAATTAAGTCATTGGACCTAGTTATTATTTTTATCTTGTTCTAAGGATAATGTTCTAGTGTGTACCAAATATTTGATTATGGAAGGGAAAGGGAGGGGATGGATAGGAGGGAATCATAAGGGATGGGAGGAAATAAAGTTACCTTGTTTGGTTTAGTTAGATGAGAAGAATTTTTAATGATCTTTTGTTTGGTTCAGGAGGGGAATGGATGGAAGTTAATAATTAATTTACAATTTTACTCTTATATGTTGATTTATATTTATTTACTTATACAATTTATTTAAATTAGTTTTCACTCATGAAAATTAATCACTTCTTCTATTTAATAAATTAAAACAATTATTAAGGTACTTTCCTCATATAATTTATTTAAATAATTAAAAAATAGGATTTGTACTTAATTTAATTTCACAATACTTAGTTTATGCTTAACTTGCCATCAATCCAAAAATTCTCTTTTGTATTACCAAATTATAAAATACCATAAATCCAAAACATGTGTATCCATAATGATAATATTGTGCACATGAAGAGAAGTATTCATAGTACCAAGTCATACATGAAGGGTATGGATGGAATATAATGAATTATATGGGGGTGAATTAGTCACAACATTTGGCTTCCCTAAAAAAAACCACAATTTGGAGGGAACCAGAATAAGGGGGAGGGAATGGGGGGCAAATTTTGGGTCCCCTCCTTTCCAAAATTTTAAATCAAACAAGGGGAGGGATTCATTTTTCATCCCCTTCCCCCAACCAAACAGCCCTTAAAGCAGGGATATTAGATTGTTTGATGAGTTTTCATAGTGAATTTCTTTCTTTTTTTCACGAGATTTAGCATTTAATGACCTTGATTAAAGATACATGCATATATTCAAGAATAGAACCTTCATTTTTATTATTATTCCAATTTAACCATTGATGATGTTAAAAGAATCTCTCTTTTTTTGTTCTGAAATGTTAAAGAAGCTCTTTAAAAAACGAAAAATAATAAAGTTGTTGGAGCTAATGAAATTCCTATTAAAGTTTGGAAATGTTAAGGATAATGTTGTGGCTTTCAAAGATATCTAACGAGATTTTATTATCTAAGAAAATTCTTGATCATTGGAGGAAGGTGTTTTAGTCCCTATTTATAAGAATGAATAGGATATTCAAAATTGTACGAGGATTAAGCTTATGAGATATACAATGGAATTGGTAGAAAATGTGGTTGAACACAGGAAGACTTGCATTTCTAACAACCAAATTCAGTTCATGCTGAGAAGGTCCACAATAAAAACGATTTATCTACTAAAAGGTTTAATGGAAAAGTACTAGAATAAAGGAAGGAACTTACATATATTTTTCATTGCTTTGGAGAGACCTATATTGTGACCACATGCCCAAAGATATACTTTGGAAAGACTTAGAAAATAAAGGAGTCTATGCTGCATATATTAGAGTCACATAAGTATGAGGGGGTAACTAGTGTTAGAACGTCTAAAGATAAGATAAAATGCTTTTTTATAAGAATCGGTCTACGTTAAGGGTCATTTTTAGCCTTATTTGTTTAACCTAGTTTAAAATATCCTAATCAAGCTTATCAAAGAAGAGATCACTAAGTGCATGCTTTTTTTGCTAATGCTATAATTCTTTTGGATGAGTTAAAAGAAGAGATTAACTCTAAACTTGAGTTATGAAGGACCTTAGAGTCAAAAGGCTTTTGTTTGAATAGAAGCAAGACAAGATAAATGCATTGCAATTTTGACATAATACAAGTTAGAAGTCATCTAGATGTTAAATTGGGAAATCAACGCATCCAACAAGTGGTAAGGTTTCGATATTATGATCAATTATACAAAAAATAATGAAATTGATAGTGATGTTAATAATAGAATTCAAATTGTGTGGTTTAAATAGAGAAAATAAAGCTACCAATTTTATTTGTGATTGAAAAGTACTTGATAAGATAAAAGGGAGGTTTTATTGCACTACTGTAAAATTATCAATATTACACGATAGTGAATATTGGGGACAACATGATAATAAAGTAGAGATAATTAGATAAGGGTGTTGAGATGAATGTGTGATTGTAAAAGAAAAGATAAGATTCACAATGAATATGTAAGCAAAAGAGTTGAAGTGATATTTATTGGAGACAAAATAGTATAAACAAATCATTTGATGTAGTTTGAACATGTCCGAAGAAAGCTATTAAATGCATTGGTGAAACAGATTGATCAAATAATATGAAGTCATCTAAAAAAGATATAGGAAGATTGAAGCAAACATTCAATATGAAGTTAATTATTTGTTGTGATATTATGGTTAACACACTCTATCTAATTATTATTTGATTTTTAATATAACACAATAACATTGTTTTATCTATGTTGCTAACGTTATTTAGTGGAATAAGGGTTTATTGTTGTTGTTGTTTTTGTAATTAAATTGTTGATATATTGCATTTTTCCATCTTCCTTAACTTCTCTTGTGTTTGCTTACATTTTCTATTTCAACTTTTATTTTAAATAGTCTTTAAAACAATATTAATGATGATATTCAAGAATAAGACTTCTATATAATTCAGTGATATTTTTACCATTTACAAAAAAAAATTACTGGCAACAACATCTTATGAAATTGAATTATCATTTGAAAAACTAACTAATGATTTTTCGAAAATGTAATAATAAGTTCTGCGGTAAACTTCCATAATAATTTTAATGCTTAAAAGTTTTATACATGTATGTGGATATTGAACGTTTTCTCTCATAATCAAATCATTAATTATAATTCCTGTTATTTGTTTTCATTTTTATTCTCATGTGTTTTTTTTTCAAAATGATCTAATATTCAATAATCTTCTTTAAGAATTATCAAGCTCAATTAGGTAACACTCCCCTTATAACTTTTATTGAATCTATTTGCATTAGATTTTGAAAATTAAATTCATGTAAATTGAGATAATCCTCTACTCACATATTTATCTTATAAACTGTAGATAATATTGTAAAAGCACATTCTTGAATGTCATATCCGAATTTGAAATTAGTTTATTCTGTTGGTTTCAATGTTCATGAATTCAAATATATGTTATAATCAAGCTGTGGTCCCCCTTGAGATTAAATCATGCTCCCCCAATTTTATATTTAAGAGCTAACTGTGTTGTTTTGATTTTAAATGTAAAATCCCAATTAATTATAATCTAAATTCATATAATCATTTTCTAAACCCTATCAATTGCACATATTAACAAAAGGTTTTTTTTGTGGGATAATTTCAATGTAAATAATTAAAGGGGTACTTTAAACAAATCAACACTCATTCGTTACAAATGATTAATTTAATTAATTTCTTTAATATCTATAATAAATCATCTAACCCTGCTTCATTTAGAACATGAGCGATGAATAATATCTAAACAATGTAAAACCTAAACGGTGATCTTTGTGTGTGTGTGTGTGTGTGAGAGAGAGAGAGAGAGAGAGAGAGAGGATGAAGGAGTCAGTGTCAAGATAGCTGTAAGGGGAGAAAGGGAAGGGCCAAAAGCTACCTTGAATACCAACCCTCTCCCTTCTCTCTCTCTCTCTCTCTCTATCTATGGCACAGTGCCACAAAATAAAAAGCCTTCTTATGGATCCATCATCATCATCGCCCAGAGAAGAGATCAGAGAGAATCACTAGAGCCCTTTTGATTTAATTTCTTCTATGCGTCTCCTCTCTCTCTCTCTCTCTCTCTCTCTCTCTCTGTCTATCTGTGTGTGTGTTTCCATATAGATCGATTTCCTCAATCGCCACCAAATATAGGATTCTCCGTCGCTGTAGATGAAGATATTCTTCACTCATTTCTCTAGTTGTTGGTCTGAGAGGTTGAAGCTGCCAGCATGATCTGGTAATGAACCTATTTTATATATCTTCAATATATGCATACCTCTGCTATATCAATCAATCATCAATATATAGTTAGTGAAGATTAATTCGTTCCACCGCTGGATTTTAGAGTCTGTGTTAATTCATTCTACAAATGAATTAATTATTTTGTGTGTGTGTGTGGAAAAGGATTATAATATATAGATCTAGTTAATAACCCAGATCTGGTTCTTTTGAGGATTATCAAGTTTAAATGCACAGAAATTTGTCCTTGAAATTACTGGGAAAGATATTAGCTTCAGGAAAATGAGGATATACACAATAATTCAAAACATATGGAAGGATTTTGAAAGTCGTACGTTTGTTATATATACACACACACACATATATTACTAGGTATGAAGAAGAAATAAATCATGAAAAATAATTCATCTACAAACCAAATGACTTTTTCCCCTTTGAAATGGTGTTTTTAGGCAAGGCGAGTTAATTACAAATAGTTAATTAGAATAAATTAAATCCTAATAAAACCACTAAAGAGAAAATTAAAGTTGGTAATAATTATGAGAGTTAAGGTTCCATCAGGTCATCTTGCAGCTTCAATCACTCAAATACCAACAGATCCATTTCTCAACTTCATTCTGAGCTCTCTGGGATTGTTCTCATGCCCTCAGTTCATTAATTATTGCAGGTATATTTATATTAATCTTTAACTCTTTCATGTTTTATTCTTTTAATTTCCTTCTTTAAATATTACTAGATAAAATGAATATGTTATATATTAGATATCCATAATGTCATTATCATCGCATTTATATCCTCTAATTAATAGAGGTCAATTTTAATTATGTTTGTTATCATTGGGATGACTTTAACGAATGAATTAATCAAGAGATTTAGTATTTTTTTTGTCGAAATAGAGATGAAATTATATACATAAATGATTGTATAGAGAGAGATCGGAATGGAATAAATAATTAATTATGGAAAATTGGAAAAAAAAACTCTATATATATGTAGGACAAAGTTAGAGGGTAGTTGTTATATTGAAGATTCCATGACTGCAAACGGATTTGTCTCTACATGTGCACTATGTTTAGGTGAATTTGAAAGTCTTCTCTGTCTTGAAGAAATATTTTAGTAATTTCTTATTTATTACTATTATTTAATGTTCTTATTTAAGTGCAATAAATACTCTCACTTTTATCCATTTCATCTAGTCCTTCCGTCCATTATATTCATCCATTTCAAGTTCATTGCACACAAGTTAAGAAATATTGTCATATATAAATATGTAAAAATGAGATAAATTTTACTAAATTTTCCCAATATTTGTTGTTAAAACTACTTTAATCCGTTTACTATTAATAGTTTTCGGATTTGAATTTTCTCATCATCCTATGCCCACCATATATAGTATGGAAAAAATACTAGCAAAAAAAAGTATGGAAAAACTAACGGTTGAGATTCATTATTTTATGAAACTCTTATTTTTTTTTATTTTGCTGTAAATTGTTGAAATCAATTTTTAATAGTTTTTTCTTAACCAAATTTTTTTAATAGTTTATTTTTATGTAATATTATAATATAATCATATGAGACGATATTAAATCCCAACTGTTGAATTTTCAATTCAAAGGAGTGGATGGAATGAGGAGAGGAAAAAGAGAACAAAAGATGAGGAGAAAATCCACATCCTTTTTCAAGGTTGCCCCTATTTAAAATCTTATTAATTGTAATTTTTATATTATAAAATTATATAATATATGGGTAAACTCAAAAGTTTTTTGTTTTCAAATTTAAGTCAGAGTTAATGACTTAGCCACATCTCTTTAATTTGGGTAGTGTTTTTGAACCTTATATTATAATAAGAACCAAACCAGAGGAAATATAATACTATGAAACAAAATTCTTTCCCTTAAAAGGGACGAATATAATAAAACGTAGAGAATACCTTTATTTTGCTTCTTTTTGGAACACATTTATTGTGTGTGTTTGGGAATTTCGTTGGGAAATATGATTTTATAAATTCTGAGGTATTTTATAAATTTCGAAATGGTTTTACGGATTTTAAGATGATTTTTATAGATTTCGAGATGATTTTTACGGATTTTAAAATGGTTTTTGTCTTGACTTGCGTGACCGTTGGAAAAAAGGAGTTTCCAAACAAGCATATATTGAGTCACTTGAATGATGAATCAGAAACATAAATAAGCAATGTATGTAGTAGGCACATGTTCATGTGGTCCAGTTCAATATCCTCACAGATTCCCCACACACACACACACACAAAAACACAAACACAAAAGTACATACGCGTGCTCGCACAACTGTTGAATTTACCTCTGATTTTATTCACACACAAACAAACACTTTCATAGCCTAAAAAAGAGCCAAGTCCTTCTGCTTTTCTTTCTTCCTTTTGGCCTTAATTTTGGGTTAGGCCAGCTTGCATGCAAGTTTTGACATTGACATGCGTGCACTGAGTTTTGATTAGAAAAACTCATTAGTTTAATCCCTGTGGTTGTGCGCGCGCGTGTAGTTCTCTTTTATACAGATTAACTCTCTTATAATCTCTCTTTCAGTTTGTCCTTTCAACGTATACCATTTAAAAAAATAACTCTAGTTCCTGGGATATATGAGTTAAACTAGCTCGCATTATATATATTAGGCGTACTACTTTGTTATTTTTTGGAGAAAAATAAAACATAGGTAATCCTAACTGTATAACACTTTAAAAAATTGTGTGATGACCACTAAATTTAAAGAAAAGTCCATAGAGCACGTAGTTAGTTAATAGACAAAAAATAAAGTTCTTCGTTTCAATATATATATATATAGTATGTATTAATATTATATGTTTTAGGCACAGATCGATGCACGACCAGCTTAATTCTCAGACTTGTTCTTGAAGTTTTGCATTGGCATTATTATATAATTGCCGTTTGAAAATCGTTATACTACTTATTACCAAAAAAAAATCATTATACTACTTTACCTAATCTTCTGTTCTTTACAGACAGATTATTTGCATTCTGTTAAGGATTATGTGCTTCAACTTCTGGTAACTTAATATTATCTAATGTATTTTGTTATTCCCTCAAACATCAACCGTTAGCTGCCTTATTAAATTGGTACGTACTAAAACTATGAGTATTATTATGAATTTCTTTCCTCTAGCTAGGGTTTAATTTGGATTTCATACCAAAGTACCAAACTGATCGTTAGATTTATTAATCTTTTAAAGTGATGATGTTCATGCATACTTAAGCAGGAAACAACTTCAAAGTCACAGCAGGTATAGGGTTTAAAAGGAAAAAGAGCTTCAAATGTTTCTTGTCTTCTTTTGTCAGACTAGTACCTATATTCTATTAGCTTCCATCTTATGTAAATTAACTAAATACACCTTAGCCCTTTGTTTTACCCCAGCGAGAAGTACCATATTTGCACTACCTTATATCAGTACAGTTGATCTGAAACAAACGAACAAAATTAAATATCAGGCTTATCATTTACATATCGCCCTTGTCTGTGTTGTACTGCCTCAGACCAACAAGGTGCCACCTGCAAGCTGGCTGAAGAAGACAACGATGGGCAAGACAAGAATGTGTGTGTGTGTGTGTGTGTGTGTGTGTAAGCAAAGAGATTAAAAGGTATTGTAAAAAGTAGAAAAATAATTAATGTGGTAAAGCCATTCTGATTACTTTTAATGAAAAAAGTGTAAGATAACGCCTTGCAAAAGATTAATTTGGGTTTCATATAGGTGCCGTGTTTGTATTAATATGCTGACTTTCTTAAGAGTTTTCCCTAGATTTCTGGGCATATACATAGTCTTTTGTTAGATATACATACCATATATGTGTGTGTATAGCGTCAAATATAGATAGCTCAGAATATAGAGATAAGGAGAAGAGATCAACATAGTCAAGTACCCAACTTATCCTAGCTAGTTCAATCCCCTCACCTATATGTCCAATCCTCTCGGAATCTACAAGAGATTCTCCAACCATATATAATCAAATTAATTAACCTACAATGAGTTTGTGATTATCACAAACCCAAAGGGAGAGTCCATCCCAAAAAACCATCCTATTAGCATAGGGAGAGTCTTTTGACTTATGACCAATGTAGGACTCATAACATTCCAACCCCTTTAAGAGCCAACGTCCCTAGCAACTCAAGATCAAAATAAGAGCATATTCTAAAATATTAGCCTATTAAGAAGCGGAAGCCTTAATTTATAAATTGCACTATACTTGTATGGCTTCTCAGTGTAGGATTCATAACAAAGTTCACCTACAACTCACTCAATCACTTAGGATTCCTACACACCTTACCTAAAACTAATCCTCATAGTTTTCCCCCTTCACAAATCACCCATAAGTAATACAATGAGATGATCTGGTTTCGCTTAGTTCGCTCTTAGCTAGCTAGGAGGAGAATACAAAAAGCAATTAATCAAGTTCACAGGAGACACACACACACATATGAAGTTATTCTCATCCCACTGTAAACAGAATAATTCTTCTTTGAATCCTCATCTTTCATACTTGATGGAATCTGAACGTTGGGACTTGATTCTTCCCTTGAATTCCATATATTGCTTCTAGAGTCATCTTTCCTCGTGTATTGAATTGATGAAGTTTTCTTTTCTATCATGCAATGATCATTTTTCTTTGTTTTTTTACCTAGTTATATAACTACGAAAATAAAGAGTGTACGTTGAGAAAAAGTGATAGGTGAAAGAGAATTGTGATTGAATGTATAGAGAGGATATTGTAGTAATGAGACGTGCTACTCTATAATTTTGCCCTTTTTATTTAATTCATGAAAATTGTATAAAAGTTATTATCTTTAAAAAAAATACTTGGCAACTCGATTGATATATCCATGGCGACTTGTTGTCACACAAGGAACACCAATTAACCACGTACCTGTACGGTCCAAAAAAAAATCTCACACAATACGTGTTCAAAGAAAAAACAGTAATTGAAAAATATATATGACAGATAATAAATAAAATGCAATTTCACTAAACTAATCACATATTTGGAGTTTCTCTTTAGAAATTCGCTTCTCCATCACCAGAGCTTCTCTCGAGCTGCATGATGTCTACCATCGTCCTACAGGGATTTAGCCCATTACATATTTCTTTGATTTTCAGTACATTTTACTTAGTTTTTCAGTTGTTTCATTGTTTTTTCTTAAAAAAAGTATCTTTCTGTTGAAGATAATTCTACATGAGACACATGTGAGCACATTTTCCTTTGGAAGGAATTTAAACCTTGTTTACTACGTCGTAAGGGACAAACAATTTCTATTAGATTAAATCATCGTGGTTAGTTTCGATATTCTTATAATGTGTTTCTATTTTGTTTTTAGCCAAACCCATTCAACCTCTGTTGAATATGTACGAACTGGCTTTTAATTGGTTAGCACCCACTAAAAAATGACATTTAACGATAGAATTTTCATCATTAAATGGCTATTTTTCATCGTTAAAACAAGGGTTGCTAATTTTTTCTATCGTCAAATGAAAATTTTTTAATGGAAAATAACCATTTTTTCATCGCTAAATAGCCTTTTTCTGGTAGTGACCCAATACCTCATCAAATCTAGACAGTTCAGATATGATTTTATTTTTTACTTTTAAAAATAATTGTTGTAATTGTGGGGTCCAAAATTTGGGATTAGAAGTCACTACCAAAATTTTAAAATAGGGTAATTTTGGAAACTTATTTTTTAAAAAAACATGGTCTGCGAAAAGAGAGTAGGTTTGGGATTCGATTGTGTATGTATAGGGAAGGTGTTAGGTACCCCACAACATCCGTTCATGAGAATAGTTAACATAAATTTATTATTTAAAATAATATGGCCTAGAAAAGATATTTTAATTACCCAACAAAAATAAAAAAACAATATTTAGTTACTAAGAGAAAGATATAATAAAAGAATGAAAATCAAATAAAAAATAAAAGATAAAGAGAAAAATAAAATGAAAGGAAAAGCAAGCAAAAGGGAAAAAGGTTGAGAGAACGGTCAAGTAAAAAACGAAAAAAAGGAAACATAGAAAAGAGAAAAAAAGAAAAATACAACAAATAACGAAAAATTAGATTAATAGAAATATACAGTAAAAAATATGTTTATGAGTTTGGAATTGACCTAAAATGAAAACCTAGAACCTACATACCTTTTAGAGGGATCAAAACTCACGTCGGAGGCTTCAAAGGGGGAGCCAGAAGCTTCGCTTCCGGTAGCTTGCTTACTCTCCTAGTTAGAAGAAGGCTCTCTGGCAAAATCTTTAGATTTGGGTAGAGTCTCACTCAGTAAAGAGAAAGTAGGGGAAACCTTTGAAGGAGAGTAGGGGTTAAAGCAAGAGCTACACATTCTTTCATCTTCTCTATTCATTCACCATCTCTTTGATTAATACTTATATGAATAATATGGGTGAAGCATGAGTTATTTTCATTGTTGTCTTTAAATAAAAAAATAAGGAACATCTTTTTCTGAAAAGCAAAAGGAATTTGAAGTAGTTTTTTTTGGTTGTGTGAGGTTTTTAGAACCTTCATAGGTAGAGTCGATTATACTTTTATATGAGGTTATTCGAACCTCCTCAAGATATATAATCTAAAATTTTTTACAAATTCCTTCCCCCTTCAAGAAATAACATTAAGAGATCTCTTTTAAAATTTAAAAAACCAACCAAACAAAAAAAAATACCTTTTTGGTGAATTAAATAAAATATTTTCTTAAAAAAATCAAGTGACATGCATTTTTACTCCCGAACTCCTTAATGACATTCTTGAATTCAGGAGGAAATCATCATAAATATGACTGCTGGGAAGATTTTTCAATTGTATCCCAATTATAATAAATGAAAATTTCCTAAATTGCAACAAAGAATAAGAAGGATTTTTGTATCATTTTTATTTTTTATTATTTTATGTGGGCCCCGGACAAGGTACGATGTTTACAATAATAGATATAGAATTTAAAATAAAGCTAACCTCATAACTATTACATTATTAAAAGACAATATTTTGCATCTAAAAGTGTTTTAAAAAATTAAAATTTGGATCATCCTAATTAGATATAGATAGTATATATATGATGAGTCAGGGTGTTCATCACTATCCTGTTATACAACAATGAAAATAACTCATGCTTCACCCATATTGTCGCTGCATGAGTTATTTTAATGTGTATAACAGTTTTACTTTTTTTTTTTTTTTTTGTGAAAGGGCAAAGCCCAGAAACTAGCTAAAGACGAGGGAAACAAACACCCTCAATATCCTCCGTTACACACGCAGCGACGCTCTCAGGAGCCAACAGCCAAACAATTTTCCTATCCTGTTGCTTCACACTCAGTTTCGCAAGCAAGTCTGCACACCTGTTGCCTTCGCGCCAGGTATGCACCACAGAAACTTGCCAATTGCTTTTCAGCATATCCTGTAATTATCTGCCAAGGAGATAACACCCACTTATCTCTTGCTTTGCATTTATTTCTTCGACGACTTGCGCTACGTCAGATTCCACAATGATTTTCTTGAACCCTATCTCCCAAGCCAATTTCATCCCTTCAAGAATCCCCCACACTTTTGTCGTCTTAGCATTATAGGGCCCTAGTTTACACGAAAAACCTCGCAGCCATTCTCCTTGATCTCCCCTAATGACACCTCCACAGCCTGCTATTCCAGTATCAAGCGCCATTCCATCCGTGTTAACCTTGCACCAACCAGTCTCTGGTTTTTTTGCCATGAAACCATTTGAGGCTCAGGCATGTCCTCATGCTCTCTCTAGATGTCCCATTTCCCTTCATACTGACTCATAAAATGGCTGATTATCTGTTCACCTAAGATGGGACGCTTAAACTCCAAATCATGAACATGTGAATTTCTCCACTTCCATAAGAACCAGCAGGTTGTAGCAAATTTCCCAGGCCATCCTGACTTCATAGACTCCGGGTCCTCCCTCATAATATTCCATTGTAGCCAATCCTTCAATTCCAAATTAAAGAAAATCTTTCCCATTTTTCTCTAAATAATCCTTTTCCAGATTACTACCACCAGGGGGTAGTCTCTAATAGCGTGCATAGTTGTTTCTTTCTCTTGCAGGCATATCGGGCAAACGTTAGTATCACCATTCCACTTACTGATTCTAGCTTTTGTGGCAAGCCTATCATGCATTACCAACCACATAAAAGTTCTGATACGTTCTGGAACTTTGATCTTTCCAAACTGATTTCCATATCTTTTTTAGTGTTCGCCTATCTTCCCCCCTAAGCTACTTATATGCAGATGCAATTGGATGATTTCCGCCATTTAGCCTTGTCCATTCCCCCATCTGGATTAGGAGGGAGCATATTTGTGATCATGCTCCTGATTGCTTCTGGTATGTTTTCTTCTAGTGTAGTCAAGTCCCAATTGCCTTCAGAGTCTAGCAGCTCATTCACTTTCATTTGCTTCTCAATCCTTTCTTTGTCTAACACGTGTCGAAGTAAAGGTCCTTTAGAGTTGACCCATCTGTCAGTCCGAACCTTCGCAGTACTACCATCTCGAATATCAACTATATTCTCTTGAACCTTTGGCCACATTTTTGCTAACTCTTTCCATAACCTTGAGTCCCCAGGCTTGGCTTCCAAAGTACCATCCTGATAAGTCATCCTACCATATTTCCCCTGTAATACATGTACCCATAGCTCATTTGGACAGGTTTTCATTCTCCAAAGCAGTTTACATATGAAAGCAGCTTCCTTCATTTCCTTCAGGGCTTTTATGCTCACCCCCTTCTTCTCTTGATTTACATAGGGCATTCCATGCTACTGCGTGACATCTCCTTTCCTCTCCTTGTTCTCCCCAGATGAACCTTCTGTTTGCTCTTTCCAGCTCCTCTAAGACATTTTGAGGTAACATATCATGTTGCATCGGGTAGATAGCCATTTGCCCCGTCACCGATTTCACCAAAGTAATCCTACCAGCCAGCGAAAGACTATTGGCTTTCCAGCCACTTAGCCTCTTATGAACTTTTTCTACAACTCTCTTGTATTTTTCCTTTCTGTTTTTTTTTTTGGCTGTACAATTTCTGCCCCAAGATATCTTCCCAAGTCCTCAACTTCTTTAAAACCACATTTTTCACATATCTCACTTCTGGCATACTTTCTCACATTAGGAGAGAAAAAAATTGTGTTTTATCTCTACTAACTGTATGTCCTGAAATCTCACCAAAATCCTTCAAGCACGTGAGAATGGTATCTATTTGCTTAGTTTCAGCTTCAGCAAACAAAACAAGATCATCCGCGAACATCATGTGTAAGATAAATGGTCCTTTCCGCCCAGCTCTCATTCCCTTCCATTTTCCTTCTTCCACTTTATCAAGGATTAAATGTGTCAACTTTTCCATACCAATCACAAACAAATAGGGGGACACATGGTCTCCTTTCCATAGGCCTCTAGAGGTACATAACTTTTTTGATTTCTCTCCCTGCCATAAGATGCATCATTCTACCGTAGAGATATAGTTCACAAACCTCTCCCTCATTTGTATAGGACAACCCATTTCTAAAAGCACATCATTCATAAAGCCCCAGCTAATTTTATCATATGCTTTATCGAGGTTCACCTTGATTGCCATGTATCCTTTCTTTCCTTGTTTTCTCCTTATTGAATGTATCATCTCATTAACAATAATGATGTTGTCATGAATATTCCTCCCAGCACAAAGCTAACTTGATATGGAGAAACAATCTTAGCCATGATCCTTTTAAGCCTTTTGACCATTATCTTGGTTAAGACTTTATACACCACATTGCACAGTGAAATTGGCTTTAGCTGATTCACTCGCTCAGGTTTCTCCACCTTAGGGATTAGGGTGATCAGAGTCCTGTTGACATTCCTTACATCCTTAGGGCAGTTCCACATTATATGAACAGCTTCTATTACCTTCTTCCCAACAATTTCCCAGTTTTTCTGAAAAATATAACTGGGTAACCATCATCTCCAGGAGCCTTCATTCCCCCTATTGCAAATACAGCTTCCCTTATCTCATCCTCCTTCAAATCTGCGTTAACCAGTCCCCAATCCTCTTCTTCAACTTTAGGCCATCCATGCTTCGCAGTATACCATCTTCTGTGCTCCTTCTCCTCCTTGAACAAAGACTGAAAGAAACTGTTGATTAGTGTCCCTACTTCCTTCCTCCCTTCAATCCAATTATCATTCCCATCTTTGAGCATAAGAATTCTCGCTTTTCTTCTTTTTATATTAGTCTTAGTATGATAGTATTTAGTATTTCTATCCCCATCATTTAGCCATCTGGTTCTAGCTTTTTGGTACCACAAAATTTCCTCTTGAGCCAATAACTGTAGTAATTCCTCAATCAGTTCTTTTTCCAAAATATCAAGGTCAGCATTGGATCTTATCTGGTTAGTGTGTTGAATCCATGTAAGCCTTCTAAGTAAGATGTTTTTCCTCTTGGTTATATGTCCAAAAGTGTGGGTATCCTAATTTAGGAGTTTCAATTTCAGGTTAGCAAGTTCCTCATTGATACTCTTCTTCCCTTCCCAGCTCCTGTTCAGCATGCTTTTAAAATCCTTATGTGTAATCCAGCTTGCTTCAAATCTGAATGGGCGAGCTTCCTTTGTACCTTTCTCACTTTCCAGATACACCATCAATAGGTGGTGGTCTGATTTTAATCTAGCCCCCACTTTCACAATAGCATCATGAAAACTATTGTTCCACTCCTTATTACACAAAGCACGATTCGATCTTTTGTACAATATTTGTGCAAGAGGAATCCTTGGCCCTCTCCATGTGAACCTTGGGTCCACTACTCCCAGGTCCACCAGTTTGCATCTCCCAATATTTTCCCTGAACTTACAGCACTTACAAGCATTAACTTCTCTCCCTCCCCTTTGCTTATTTGCCTCGCATATGTCATTGAAATCACCAGCCAACAACCACGGTCTTCTTTTCTTCTATGAAATTCGACCAATTTCCTCCCAAAACTCCCTTCTATATGCCTTTCTATGGCTAGCATACACCGCTGTGAACACCCATATTCCTTTTCCTAGCCTTGAGACTTCACAATGAAGGAATTGCTTATGGGTCTTAATTGTTCTCAGCTGTATGTCATCATTGTTCCACATAATCCAAATTCCACCAGATAAACCTTGTGCTTCCACAATATTGCTATGTTGGACACCAATTCTTTTTATTACTTTTTGAGCAGTATTCCCGCTGCATCTTGATTCTAAGATAACAATTAACTTTGGTGAAAACTTTCTCATGTATTCTTTTAGTGCTGTGCTGAAATCTCTTCCAGCAGCACCTCTTGCATTCCATACAAAAATCATAAAAACTTGTCAAAAGATGTACTTTAGCGAGGTTCAAACGCACCTCCTCTCTGGGCTCATCAGAGGCATCTTATCTCTTCGATGCTCTGATGAGCCATCTCATTTCTCCTGTCATATTGGGCTTGTTCTGGATTTTCTTCAACTAAACAGCCCAATTCTATTTCCTCATCTGCTGG
>JANTPZ010005232.1:0-14730 GCA_025593235.1 Vachellia pachyceras | reverse complement strand
AGCTGGGGCTTCTTTTCCATGCTAAATTCCAAGCCCTGGTCATAAAATTCCAATCTAGCTAGGGTGTTTACAGTATTGCGTGGGAACAAGAAATGGGATCACAAAGTCAAAAGTATTCAAAGCAAATGAGCATTTAATTCAAATATTATCCTTCCTTTTAAAAAATTACTTGATCGTGACAAAAAAAATTGTCCCAACATATAAGAAGTCGGCAATATAGAGACTTGAATGCAACGTATCTTCAGTAAAGAAAAACTCTTCTTTTTTAAATTATGTATGTGTACGTAACTCATATTTAATTATATGCGAAACAAAAAAAAATTTACACGTAATTAAAAATATTCATTTCATTGTTAATTTTCAATTTAATTAGAATGTTTGCACTTTGAATTCATGCGTGTGAACAATACATGTGATCACAAAGTCAAGAAAGTATTCAAGGCAAATGAGGATTTAATTTAAATATATCTTTTTTCCTTGAAAAAGCTAATTGAAAAATTGCTCAAACACTACAAAATTTATTGTCCAAACGTATTGATTAAGGACTTAGTTTGTGTTTGTATTAACTTTTAGAGAATAACTTATGTCTCAACTTGCGTAAAAGTGATTTAAAAGAATAAATTTTTAGTATAATAAATTTTACAAAAAAAATTAATTTTATAAAAATGAAAGTGTTTGGATGGTTGTTATTAAAATAAATTTTTTGATATAAAATTACAAAAAAGATATAAAGTAATGTAATAATTATATTAAAATAAAATATAATTTCTATTTTTGTTTAAAGTGTCAATACCGTACACGTATATGAAAGATCAATGTCTGAAATCATAAAATAGTTTAAGAATATATGAATTAATAAATTTTAGTGTTTTGAATTATTTGTAATAGTCATTATTTCAAAGAAGATAGTAAAATATGTAATTTAACAAATAATTAAATTTTTTGGTATGTAAAATTGAATCTTATAAAGTGAAATATATTTTTATAATTACACATACCAAATATTACACTCGAATGACAAGTGTGAAAAAAAGGCACATGCTCCCTCCCTCCCAGTCTCTCTCCCTCTCGGCACGGCAGCCCAAATAGTGCCTTGGTTATCTCTTCATCTATGATTAGTGCTGGATTCAGGATCTTGACTCAAATGTGTAAAGAATTTTTGAAAAGATAAGTAAGACTTATTTTTAATATTTTTTGAAAAGAATTTTAGCAAAATTTAATTGGTTCAAAATTAGTAAATGAGTGAGTGCAAAATAAATCACATAATACTAATATATACATAATTTTCTGAAAGTCAGGGGTACAGCTACACCCGGTGGAGACCAAATAGGTCTATGTCCATGATTGTTGCCTCCTATTCATCATCCATGGTTTGTCCTCCTATATCTCCAGTGAAGCCACAGATCAAGGTGGGAAGAGGCATCACAAGATAGTAAAATGAGGAGAGGACCATATTCGCATTTTGGGAGTAACTTCATCGCCATCTTGAATGCAAAAACAAAGGAAGAGATCGACGATTCGAACTGACGATCTAAAGCTTTCTCGCTCATATGTGAACTATATTTCCCAAAATCCCTCTCCCTTCCTCTCTTTTGTGCTGTTAAAAATAAAAAAAAATGAAGATTAAAACGTTTAATACCAGAAAAATATTATTTAGCGGTGGAAAAATCCATTACGAAAGAAAAAAGGATGATGAGGCGCTTGATCCAAAGGAAGCTGTGTGGCTAAGGTTTCGGAATGGGGGTGCACCGATTAAGGCGGCTGTCACTTTTCTAGGGATCGAGAGTTCAATCTCTAGAGCCGCACTCGAGAGGAGGGAATACCTACCCTTGGTGCAAAGCACCTTAAAAGGGTACGCCTAAGTATTCTCCGTTCCGGATTAATCAGTTACCCCGGCTTACTTGATCCAGTTAAAAGAAGACCAGTGACTCATAAAAATATATTGGATACCGGGGGTTCTGAGGGATCAAATGCCCAAATCTGTTCGTTGTAAAAAAAAAACCATGCTTTGATTTTATAAAAAAGTAGATGTTTGTCAACTTTTTCTCCAAACCATGGTTTGAAACTTCAGAAGTGCTTTTGGATATCTTACCAAACAGGCACTTAAGCGCAATGTATCTTCAAAGAGCACTATTTCTTGAATTACGTGCAATATACCTTGAACTTTAGATGAAATAGAAGACATATATACATATAGTTAAAGATATGTTGCACACTAAATGCAACAATGTTAAAATTTGTTGGGAGAGCTTGCCATCAAAAGGGTTCTACAAGTACTCAATCCGAATTAGCCGTTGCTCGAACATCTAGCAATATGATCTAAAAAAATGTCGGATAATGGATGAAAAAAAAATGATTTTAAAAAAAAAGATCTATTACACATAGTTGGAGAAAAGTTGCATCCCCTTAAACATTTGAGTTGTTAAACGCTCTTGAACAATAAATTGCATCTCCTAATTATGTAAATCACATTTAAAAAGTAATTTCTACAACTAATCCAATGAGCCTAATTGTTGATGTACTACGAGTATATAGGAGTTGGCTGGTGGTGTTATTTTTCTGGAAGCTTGCTATGTTTTAAGGCATAGTGTTATTTGTTGGAATATTGTTATTATATATATATATATATATATTCAAGATTTTTTCGGCAAAAAACTAATTTGTAAATTGAATATTTCTTAAGTTAATGGATGTATACAATGTAATTTTTTGAATTGCAATGCAACAATATAGTTTATCAAATTCAAATTAATTAAAGAAACATAATTTAAAAATGATAAAACTAGAATACATAAGCTAAAATATAATTGCTATAAAGTTAATCATATCTTTAGTTACTTTCCTTGATTAGCGCTTTTTTGCCAGCTGATTAGCTTTATTAACACATACTGTGCTTGTTTGGGAACTTCGTTCCCACCACGGTGCACATGAGTTGAGACAAAACTATCTCAAAATCCATAAAAACGTCTTCAAATCCATAAAACCATATAGAAATTCGTAAATTCATTTCTCCCAACGGAGTTTCCAAACACACAGGGCTTGTTTGGGGAGTCCGTTGGGAGAACGACCGTTAGGAAAAATGAATTTTGAAAATGACTTTTGGTAGAATGAAAAAATTTTATGTTTGGATAATCCGTTGGTAAAAATGCAGTTACGTTTGGATAAACCGTTGGGCAAAATGGCTTTTTGTAAAAAACCCTCTCTCTCTCCTCTCTCTCTCTCTCCCTCCTCTTCTTCTTGCGGACGCCCACCCGTGCTCTTGGTCCGACATCAACGGCGACCTCACCAACACCTCCGTCACTGAGCTTGACCCCACTCTCTCTCCTCCCTCCTCCACCCTTGTCATTTCTCCCATAGGGGCAACGATGGGCTCGCCATTTTCGTCGAGCTCCAGGAGAGAACGAGGAGGATGATGCAGATGTCTTTGAACCTGTACCGCTGTCTATCTCAATGCTTCACACAGGTGACGCCTTCGCTCCAGCCTCCAGCTCCTCTCTCATCGCCTTCTGCTCACACCAGCACCAGTGCTATAGACACTCATCTCACATTCGACTCCTCCAGCTGTAGCACAATTCATGCACCACACACCCCGTAGTCGACCTCAGCTTTTCTACTCGTAGGTTTCCCGATGCTCAGCAATAACAAGGATCTTCATGGCGCCGCTAAGCTTCGTGATTCCATAGCCTCGCCAACATGTAGCACAATCAGGTCGAAAGAGCTGCTTCGCTAACCCCTTTTCCTCCATCGCTCTGTCCGTCGCTGTTCCAAGTTTTGCTCGGTCGTTCTACTGTCACTCTACCTAGCCGACAGACATGCCGACAATGACACAACAGCTCACCTTCAGCTTCAGAGATATATAAGGCTGAGAGATTCCTGCACGCGTACGGCAACAGTAATGGGGAATCGTCTGCATGTGTACGTCGCACAAAATGCAGTTGCCTCAAACCTCCGTTTTGCAATGGGCTAAGCAAACATGAACTCATTTTGGGTGAAGACCCAAAATGGCTTTTCCATGGCTAACGGGCTAACCAAACAAGGCTACTATCTTGGGTATCCACGTGCAAAAGAATGCTAAATTCTCCTAAAACCCGAGGCTTAGCTTTGTGAGTATTTTTTTAAAAATATTTTTGTTTTTTTATGCTTTTTAATTAAAATATATTATATGCCTATGTAGTAAACTACCATATCTATACGTAGCATCCATGTGGGGACAAATATAAAAATATTTAAAGCCATGTCAAAATAGTTTAAGTGGTGAGAAAATTAAAAAAACAGAATGTACATAGAAGTTGGGAGCAAAGATATAATGATATAATGTTGATATAGTATATAAGATTTGAAAAGATAAGAAGAGTAAGTGACATCTATTAAAAAGAAAATAGTATAAAATCATGTGAATAAGTATAAATAAAGCAGTATCTTCTTAGAAAAAGGTAGGAGGAAAACCAAAGAAAGCAGTCAATGAAATTATTGAATATGATATTTTAATTAATATTTAATTTAAATATCTGATTTTTAATAGAGTGCAATGATATCACCGATCTATATAACCCATATCATGAGATAAAATTTGTTGCTCTTAATGTTATTTATAAACGCAAAAAAAAAAAAAAATCATTGGACTAAAAGCACATGTTAAAAACATCACATCATATTATTACAAAACACGCATATGAGACTACTTTTTTGTCCAAACATTTTTTTCCCAGGTCATGTTAATGTTCCATATTAAAAACTCAAAAACAGTGCACTATGTTACATTGTCAAATTTTGAACCGTCATGGATATAAATGAGTTTAAAGCAATATACGTGTGTATATTCTAATACAAAGCACATATATCATTCACATCATATCATTTTGATATATGGATACATGGATACCTATCATTATTGTACATTATAGGCAGTAACATATAATTGATGTGCCACTTGAATATGGTCGAGGGCTTGTTTGAAAGCCCTTTTCAGAATAACTTTTACAAATTTCGAGGTGAAATCTATATTTTGGAGGATAGTTTTTATGGATTTTGAAGTAAAACTTAGGTTTCAAAATGCTTTTGGGAATTCCGTTTGGAGAAAGGAGTTTACAGATTTTTAGGTATTTTACGGATTTTAAGATGGTTTTATGAATTTCAAGATATTTTTATGGATTCCAATATGGTTTTTACAAATTTCAAGATTGTTTTGTCTTGACTTACGTGTACCGTTAGAGAAACGGTGTTCCCAAACAAGCACTAAAAGATTGTGTTTGTGAAGTTATTTGCTTTTACGGAGTTCGAGGCAACAAATATGTAAGAAAGAAGAAAAAAAAGAAAGAAAGAAAAAGTAGTAAAGGGAAAATTTATTAAGAGAGAGTGTGATTTAATAAGAAAATAACTTTTCAAAACCTAAGTTTCAAACCAAAGTTTTGTATCCAAAATAGCTTTTCTGAAAAATGTTAGTACTTAGATAAAACCTAGGTTTTGAAACCAAAATATAGGTTTCAGGAATAACATCAAAACAAGCTTTAAAACTAATATTTGTGACTATTTAACTAAGAAATCTCTGAGTGTAAAAAAATGAGATAATTACTCTAATTCAGCTTGTTAATTCTTACAAATATGGAGCCCGTTTGGCTTTACCTTTGAAGGGTCCAAACACACGTTCAACAGTATTTTTTTATAAGACAAGATAATTTCCTTCACATATTTACTTAACTTACGAAAAAGTACTTTTTTTATTGCGTTCTCAAAGGAGTCCATGATTTAGCAGAATTGAATATTTAAATTAGTATATTAAAAAATAAGTACAGTCAAACACAAAAAAACCATCAAATGCTCGTGCGAGTTATTTTTGTCAGTCGACGAAATGATGGTTTATTAACTTAAACTTCAATTTTGGTCCAACTTTAGACTAATTGTTTAATCTCATGATTATTATTTTTTTTCCTGAGAGGGGAGTTTTGAATGCAAAAAATTTATCAACAAATATACTCATGAGTAATCAACTTTCTGGTGGCGTAAATTCTCAAGAATCTAAGAAAGTGTCGCTTTTAAGCACTTTCACATCTTGCACAAATCAATGGGTGAATCAAGATCTTTGATGAATTCTAAGAGAATTATATATATATATATATCAAATAAAATTTCAAAATAAAAACTAGGGTTTTGGTTAGGTTTGGGCCTCCACCAAAAATATATATCTAACACAAACTAGGGTTTTCGTTAGGTTTGTTTACCAAATATTAAACTCATTTATATTTGAAACTGATTACATTATATATAATATATAATATTTGAAACTAATTATATATAATATATAATATTTGAAACTAAGTCTGGGGTAGTTTGACTGTTCTGTAAAGTTCTCAAATATAAATATTTGAGCTGAATCTAAATAGTGTACCTGTTTGGAAACGTGGTAGAGAAGTACTTTTACGCAAGCCGAGGTAAATATGTAGAAGAGATTATATTGTTTAACTGAAAAACACTGTTGAATGTGTTTGGATGTATTTGTTTGGAACAACGTTTCCAGAAACTAAACGCACGTTCAACCGTGTATTTCCGTAAAACGAGATAATCTCTTCCATATATTTACCCCGGCTTACATAAAAGTACTTCTCTACCGCATTCTTAAACGGGCACAATATTTGATTTGGCAGTAGACTCAATTAAAGTACTTTTTTTTTGTATAAAATTAATATATGGTCGTCCCTTATTATTTTTTCCATACAAATCAATAATTCCTGCTCAAATTGAAACGCAATTTTCCTGCGGTTTTAAATATAAGACACCTTATTATAATCGGATATGTATTTTTAACTCTCCCTCTTGTTACACTACAATCTTTAATTTGTTTTAATAATAAAACTCACCAAATCATCGTTCCTCTCTCTCACACACAAGACGAAAGAAAAAACATAGGGAAAAAAAAAGATTAGGTTAATGCGTGTTATACTTATACTTATCATATGGTAGCCAGTTAGTTGACTTAATCAAATTTTCTTGACGTCAATTACCTAAATTAAATAAGCTAAACTAACCAATCCAATAGTTTTCAGTAAAATAATGGCAAATTTTATCGTCAAAGAAAATTTAAAAAAAATCACAGTTATTCACTACCAGAAAAATACAATTTAGCAACGGAAAAATCCATCGCTAAATGATTATTTTCTATAAGAAAATTTCATTTAACAATGGAAAATATTAACGACCCTCGTTTTAGCAACGAAAAATAGTTATTTAGCAATGAAAAGTAACATTTTTATGATAGTGATCCCATAAGAAAGTTTTGAGCTTTAATGTTAATTAACAACAATGAATTATTTTTAATTTGTGATTAATTATTAAAATGTTTACAAGAACGAAAATCTGAGGAATGAGTAAAGTTATATACTAAGTTTGATAACATTTTAATGCAAAATTTTAATTTATGATTCTGATTTGATTCCAAAGAAAAGTTTCACTCTATCCTTATCGTTATTATTTATGCATGCATGTTTCGCAATATAACATATTTGGAGTAAAATATTAATTTTTTCATCTGGCATCCATGATTAATTATAAAATTTCTTAGACTAAATTAGACAACAACCACTAAACTTTGGATCATATTCCTGCTTAACCTTTAAAATTTAATAGAAAACCTCCCTAGAGTTTTAATCCTTGTGGATAACCTTGAAAGATCCATTATATAACCCCTTAAATATATAGTCTCCATTTTAGAATACGGTAGAGAAGTACTTTTACACAAGTCAAGGTAACTATGTGGAGGAGATTATCTCGTTTTACAAAAAAATACTGTTAGACGTACTTTTGGGAGTAAATAAGCTTTTCCAAACAAGCATATAGTAATCTCCCTAAAGTTTAAGCTATGTGTAAAAAAGTATTGCACAAAATTCTTCACTTGAAAGTTATATATATATATATATATAAATGTAAAAGTTTACTAGGTCTATACCCTAAATAGGATTAACTCAAATAGAAAAATACTGAAAAAAGGTTTAGAGTTCATTTGTAAAGTTTTAAAAGTTGTGAAGGTATTTGTAAATAGTTTAAAATTCAGGGAGGTTTATATATTAATCAATTTCTTAATTAATTAATCATATTCTTCGAACTATTACTAGTGAATTTTACTGAGGGGGTTTTGAATTATAAAAATAATTAGTCTTAACTTTCATAACTTATGTAAACTAATTAACTATAGATCAGCCTATAAGAAAGGCTTGAGTGAGTATTATTTTGGGAGTCTCACTTCTTTTTTCACTAAGTGCGTGTGTATCCCTTTACTAAAGATAATTATATTTAAGATATTGTTAATTACTAAATGTGAAAACCTTTTTTAATAGAGATTCGAATATTATTTCATGTAAGAAACTAGCTTATTCAGTTAAAGCAATTCTCACTTCTTCATCCCCTTTACTGCGGTTGCATATCTGGCCCAAACGAAAGAGTTAAACTGAAAGCCCAATCTCATGATTATTGGGCTAAAGGCCCAACAAACAAATGATCCAATTATCTTCCTTACCCTTCCCTGATCTCATATAACCCGTGACCCGTTTGATTTCGGGTTTCTTCGACGTTCGGACAATCACCGTTGGTCCGTAGTTCAGCTTCTTCTTCCTCTGACACATGTAATCTCACTAACCTCTCTCTCTCTCTCTCTCTCTCTCTCTCTGTCTGAGAGTTCTCAGGACCACTGTCATGGACGGAAGTGGGGGAACCCTATCGGAGATTTACCAAAGCGCGAGGAAGCTCTTGCTGAGGACGCGCGATGGCCTCGAACGCCTCGAGCGGCTCGAGTACTCCACTTCGGCGGCGGGCATGGACACCGAGCTCTCCTTCGCCATCAAGAAGGATATTACTCAGATCCAATCCCTGTGTGTTGAGATGGACCGGCTCTGGCGATCCATCGCTGCCAAGTCTCAACGCGATCTCTGGAAAAGGTGAGAACGAATAATCATTTCTCGTTTTCCGTCTGCAGTAGTTGATCTGCGTTTATTTAGTCTTGAATTTCTGATGTCGGCTCATTTTCTTCTAATTGATTATTTTTTTATCCTTTTTAGTGAAATTTCTTCTTGTACTTTGGCTGTCTTCCCATTATTTTAGGGTTTATTCATCAGATAACTTTGCATGTGAGAAAGATTGATTTATGAAGATCAGACAATATTCATCAAGTCAGGATGAGCAAATTAATTTACTGTCGCGTAATATTTGTTATAATGTTGAAAGTTTAATTGTTTATTCTGTAGATGGTGTATGAATTTTTTAATTTTACTGGATCCAGACATGATAAACTAGTCCTCTTTCTGCATCAAAGAGAAATCATGCTTCTTGTGTTTCTTTATTGGTCTTCCCAGTTTACTCAAATTTTAAGGAGAAAAGAAAACTAGTTCTTCTGTTTGATAAAATTTGATGTGATTTCACATTTCTTTGTTATGTTAACGTGTGCCTGTTGTAATACACTGGATCGTTCGTAAACTAATATGAAAATTTGCTTTGGGATAGCGATGTTGACATGTTGGTTTATTTTTTATAGTTTCTGTTTAATGTCCACAAACCAAGGTATGGCAATGAAATGCATATTATTCAAACTATGTTAGGAGCCTTAAATGTCTCACTTGGATAATAGCTTATATAAACGATACAACATCAAATCAGTATCTATTGGATGACACAACTTGCAGTAATGATGCCCGTAAAAGCTTCCCTGGTCCCCCTTCATTATTAGCAATGCACTCGATGGATTTGAAATTCAATGATCTCATCCCCCATTGCTTCTATTCTGATGTAGACAATTTCGACAAACTTTCAGAGATAATGTTATAGAGCTTTGTTAATCGAGATTTATGGAACTGGTTTGATCCTTGCGTACTGCTGACCTTGTAATCCAGTATAAAATTTGCTTCAGAGTTTAGATTTGAGCTTTCAGTTATCTCAGATGCCGGAGCTTTAACACTCACTGAGCCAAATTCATGATTTTCATTTGGATGGGACTCAGTGTCCAAATGATTATCCTCTTTATTGTATGTGCTCTAATATATGAAGTGGTTTATCATCTGCATAGAAACTAGTTAGATAATTCCTTCATGCTAATGAACGTTAGCAAGTTTAGTTGGTTTCTCTTTAAAGGAAATAGCCTTGACCTTTATAATATTTGTCCACACCAAACCATACATTGTTTGTTAATGTGTTTTTTCTTCCTATTTTAATTTTCTATTTTGTTATATATTCCCAGTTTCTGTTGGATTTACTGCTGGATCCTAGTTATAGAGTATCTTGATGTGAGGTTATTATGCTTTCTAAATACAGAAAAGTAGAACAAATAGCTGAGGAGGCTGAATCATTAAGAGAAAGTTTGGATAAATATAACTTGAGGAATCAAAAACGAATGACGGAAGCTAGAGAGAGGGCAGAGCTGCTGGGACGAGCTGTATGTATTTGCTGCCATGCTCTGGTTTAGTGACTTGGCAATTTTTACTCTGCAACATAACAAATTCATTTATTGTGCTGCTAGAATGGCGATTCTGCTCACATTTTGAGAATTTTCGATGATGAGGCACAAGCAATGCAATCAGTTCGTAATTCTGCAAGGGAACTGGAAAATGCTAATGCAATTGGGGAGGCCATCCTGTCCTCAATACATGGACAAAGGGAACGCTTGAAGGTATCTTCCCTGCCTCTTTCACATATGACATACACTGCTATAGAAACATGTCATTTGCGGAAAAATCAATGCCTGCTAGGACGTAAGCTAGCATAACAAATTGATGGTATGAAGTTTAAATATATTGCCATGCCACGGCTGATGGCAGCTTGTGTTATATTTTATGGTTGAGACTTGAAAAACATGTTCACATCAGTTGAGATAAAATTCTCTTATCTCATACACTGCAAGTCATATTTAAAAAGTAGGTTCTAATTCCCAACAATTTATTCTGCTGATATGCGTTTTTTATGAATTCTATGTTGGTACAGAGTGCACAGCGGAAAGCATTAGATATAATTAATACAGTGGGGATATCGACCACCGTTTTGAGGCTCATTGAGAGACGTCATCGTGTTGACCAATGGATCAAATATGCAGGCATGCTTGTGACCGTCATTTTCTTGTTTGCCTTTATTTTATGGAGACGTTGACACTATGACGTGTCTTGATAGTGAATTGTCATGTTTGCTTTTTTCCTCAGAGAATCACAATTAGGTCCCAACCAAGGACATGATATCTGACAAGTTCCAATGACTTACCAACAAACATTTTTAACTTGTCATTAACAAATCCCTGGGAGGCATTGATGAGTTCTAAGCACTTGTCAAATATTTTGTTTCTTGGTTGGTATTTAATTGTGATTGTCCCCTTTTTTCCAAAAAAGAGTTCTACGGAGAAATGCATATAGAATTTGGATTCAAGGTCCTACGAGGCTGAGAAGCAAGCACAGAATATATGAAGAACATGTGGTGGTGGAACCTCCATAACATTTTAACGTACAGAATGCTGTATATGTTTCATGTGAAATGACATTTTTCCAGGTCTCCCCTGAAATTTTATACATGCGTGTTTCTTTTGCGACTCTTGATTATATTTTCATCCGTTTATCTTTATTTAATCGTTCAACAATTAATCTTTTTTAATTTATTTAGTAAAAATCATTTTTCCGGAACTTAATAGTTCTGAGATAAATCACCATTGTTGAAGTCACCTAAGAGGGGCGGATGGCAGTTAAATCTCAATCGATTTGAAGATAGTTAAGTTTTTGAATATATATATATATATATATTTTTTAAGGGTTGTGAATATCGATTGAAATGTTTATAAAAAATTAGTTGTGAATGGATAATTAAATTTTAAATTTAAATACCTTATCATGGAATATTCATATATACTGTTGCACCTGTAAAAATTTTATGGTTTTAGATGCGTATAGAAATATACGGAGTCAATATGCATTATAATATCTTTTTCGATCTAACAGGTCTTGAGGAATTTTCCATTTTATTAGTCGAACCTTTATATTTACAAATTAAGTTGTCATTTCGAAGTCACATTTAACAATTTAATGTTTACAAAACCAAACTTACTAATATTAAACTTTTTTGTACCAATCAGTATTAAATGAAATTCTAGAAGTCTATCTATATTTAATTTTCTTACATTAAACTTAAGGGCATTTGAGCATTAAAAAATACTTATTAGCCATGCAATATCAACTCAAATTATAATTAAACCTGTGTTTGATTTTTATTTTGAAAACTATCAAAGCCCAAAACTATTGTTTGGATGGAGGCAACATCACAGCAATTTATCAACCATGCACTCTCATCTCGAATCAAAGGTGGCTTCAATACCATTATTAGAATTAAAATTATAAGTGATAGTAGCTATCATGGCTTTGATGATCTCTAATGGGAAAATAAACACATCAAATATTATATCAGAAAACCATACCATTTTACACTCACTCATAAGAGAACCATCAACTTCAAGCATACCTTTGAGCTAGGGACCGAAATGAAAAAAGATTATATCAAACAATAAGAAGGAACTTGAATTTATTAAGAGAACCTGATGAAAAGTCAGATGCATGTTTGACAATTGATATGTTGAATGTCCTCTTGTGATTGGTAAAGGTATTTACAAGATTGCAATGATAAAAGAGAGACAAGAATTGAGAATGTGTTTGGCTGTTTCATCATCTAAGTTCCCCCATTGCATTGGTGGAAGCCATTGCTGCTGCTGCTGCTGCTTTTTTTGGCCTTTTGGTAATTTACTTTCACACAACTTAAGCCCCATATCCTAATTGTCCGATCATCACTAGCTGAAGCCAACATATGGGGATTAGTAGGATTCCAGCTCACACAATTCACAGCTCCAGAGTGGCCTGGCAATGCCTCTATTAACTCCTGCAAGTCCCTATGCCATATGTAAACCTGAAAAAAAAGGATATGGAAAGCCGTAAGTTTACACTCATTCAGGTGTCTCAAGTCATACAACCAAGTTTGAATTAGAATCTCTTGCATAAAACAGTCTATAAAATATTTGTAGGCTAAGCAAACAATGAATAACAGGTAAGTATATCAAAAGTTAGTCACTGTAATAAATGTAACTTAAATTATTAAAATAGTCCACCTCAGAATTTTTCATAACTGAAAGAAATGAAGATGAACAAGATATCGTAACCATCTCCCAGGGACTTGGACTCCCTAACGATAAAGCCATGCTAGAAACAACTAAAGATGGCTACCTAAAGTCCAGTATTGGAGTCCAGCAGAATTACAAATTTAACTGCATATTCCGAGTTCTATAAAGGTGAATAAAAAAGAGAAATAAGCCTATAAGATCTTACATTCGGAAAAAAAAATGATTAAGAACTATTTATTTTAAAGTACCAAAAACAAGTATGATACAGAATATAGTTTGATAAATCTTGATAATTTAATTTTCCCCCAAGGACGATGGAAATGTTGGTTTAAACATTAGTTTTCTAGAAGTATTTCGTTGAAATAATTATTACTTAACCGCTAACAGTAGCTGATTTTTAACATTTGAGTGATTATCAGACACAATTTTAATGTTAATTTCACGCAATGAATGCACCTTAACATGTTAAAAATTGCAGCTGAATCAGTCCTGTTGCATTAAACCACGATGCAACATATTTACTAACAAATTGGAGAAATGATTTTCCAACATTAAAATTGATACCTGTGAATCTTCACTTCCACTAGCAATAAAAGATTGCTTAATTCCACCAAAGCAAGATCTAACTACAAATCGGGTGCGAATATGGCCTTTATACTTGCCAACAAGCTTAGGAACATGTTCAATGTTCCAAAGATGTATTTCGTGATCCAAAAGATTAACAAGCAAGAATTTGCTATCCGTTGATAAAGAAAAGGATGTTATAGTCTGATCCTCTTCAATAAATGTCTCATCATTAGTCTCCCTGTGGAACAATAGTACTGCATTGTCTTTGCAGATACTTACAATCTGTTTCCCATCACCAGTTATTGCCAGATCTGAAATCTTAAGGGTTCGAAGTCCTTTGCAGGCCCTCCAGTTCTTTCCCATCTAAGTCCCACATGCAAATGCTCTTGTCGTTCAGGCCAGAAAGTATGGTTTTCCCGCTTGGAAGCCATGCACAGGAAACCATGCCAACACCAGCTTTCTCATAAACTTGGAGGCACTTACCAGTAAAGACATCCCAACGTCTAATAGCTTCCTCCACTCCACATGTAAGGACCTCTTGGTCATCAGGACTCCATGAAACAGCAGACACAGCTTTCTGGTGGCCGCATAATCTATGTTTAATGGATAGTTCCCCGTTTGAGCCAACCTATATTAAAAAAGAACCCTAAACAATGTGACATCCAATAATATACGTGTTATGAACAATATTCAGAGAAAGGACAAATGGCACATGCAAGAGGAACTCAGCAAAACAAAAGCATAAATATTATCAAGGAGCCAAACCAGCAGATTATACATTCAGCAATTGTGGGCTCTTGAAAATTAAAAAAGGTTGAGTGAGTTATCCATATATTAGAGCGACATCAGAATTTGGTTGTTTATAGGGTTTGGCTGCAGTAAGGTTTTACAGCACTAGGCTGATAAAGCAGCCCACTGGTGTATATATGGTGACGCTTTCAAAAGGCTCAAATGGGGCATCTCAGGTTCTAAAACCCATTAAGAGAGAGGGAGGATAGAATTAATATTGAATTATTTTAAATTTCAGGTACTGGCACATGCTTATT